>MTQE01000390.1:3999533-4010085 GCA_014337955.1 Aspidoscelis marmoratus
ATGGGGCAGGATATAAATATAAATATAAATAAATAAATAAATAAATAAATCTTAGTTTAAGGGTGGGTGATCAAAGGCTTGGACCAGGCAATTCTAGCTGTGGGGGCCCATGTTTTCCTTGACACACTGATCCAAGCGCTGCCCAGGGGATTGTAACATTTTAGCTTGTAGTGTCAATTCCATTTGGTGGGGATCACTTCGCTAGCTGCGAGTGGTGAGTTCATTTTTAATTCTTAGCCTAAGGACAAGTTTGTGCTTTTGCTTCCTGAATCAAAGGCCACTGATCCATAAAGCCATACCTCCAACTCCACTTTCAAAGCCCTCTCTTTTTTCATACTCACTTACTTGAAATGCACTTTTGTGTATTTCAGCATCTGACTATGATTGTCTGTATCTTCTATCTACAGATGCCAGAAAGATATAAAAAGCTTTCTTTTATAGTAGTAATATTGATTGGTTTAGTTCATTAATTAATGTTTTGTGAAAAGAGTGTGGTATTTTCAGAAGAGTCTGAATTATTTAAATCTGTAAAAAGCAAGGGAAGGGTGTGAAAGTATTCTTGAGAGTTGGTATTCAAGTGGCAACTGCAGAATAGCACTGATGTGCAAAGTAGTATACTTTAGGGGAAATACTGTTTTCTGCAAAATACATATACACACATTTTGATGCTAGTTTTTTGCCACTATTATTTTACAGTACTGAAGAAAAGTGCATAGCACTTTCCCAGGACCATTTAATATAGCTTATGGTGGATGCCATACAAGGAAGGCTCTATGCATACTATTTTCATGGAAGAATTTGGACCTTCCTGCACTGGGTCTTATTCTGGATTACATCCAAAAATAGGGGCCTGCCATCTTCATACTGGTACAGACTATGGCAGATCCTGCCCGGAACCTACTATAATCTGCACTAGCATGCAGTTTGTTGGCCCCTATTCCAGGATATAATCCAGAAAAACCCAGTGCAGAATTGGCTTAAACATAGCATCTACCAAAATATCAGATATTCATTGGGATTGCATCAGAAAAAATCAGATAAATGGGCAATACAAAACGTATAATATGTATGATACAGTCATAAAAAAGCTTGAATTTTTCATATGATGAAAAGGCTAAGAAGGTACATATTTAAAAAGAATTGTATGATAGATATGGGGTGTAACATGACATGGATAAAAATACTAAGACCATAGGCTTTTTCATTTAATACGTAGAACAGTAGTGTTTTTAAAGTAGAGGATCACTTAAAAAACTACTGGAATAAGCAAAAAAATCCAGCCTTATTTTTCTCTACTATTTTCCTAGTTTAAAAGGCTATTTAGAAGCAACCCCCCCTTAATTTTGTTTGTAGGAGGAGTGGTTGACATGCCAAAGAAACTGGTTGTACTTAGAAAGCATTTTCAGTGCTCCTGATATTCAAAGACAATTGCCTGCAGAAGCCAGAATGTTCTTGCAAGTGGATAAGTCCTGGAAGGAGGTGATGAGAAGAGTTAATCGTCTCCCTAATGCTCTACGAGCAGCTACTCAACCAGGTATTAATGTGTCAAGTATATTTCATGATGATCCTCACAGATTCTTGACCAGTGGGTGTGGTCCATATTCAGCTGTGGCTGGACTGGTCTAGTGTGATCAGCTGGAGCAGTCCACCTCCAGAACCCATCCACATGCCCCAGAACAACATCATACACATTTGGATGACTGTTCCGGGACTGCTATCATGCTGTCCTCAAAGCTCTCATGAACTATGGCTTTCCTTATGCTGGTTCACCATTATTCAACTTGAAGAACCAGTTTGTAGATAAGTGCTGTGTTTTGCTTCAGGTATTTTTCCAATACCAGTTTTACTGCTACTATTTCTCTTTTCCTGTAGTAAATGAATTTCTTCTACTTTTCAAATTCTTTCAGTAAATAATTTTCCTTTTCTGACTTCGAATATGCAGCCTCGGTCCACTCTACACATAGGCCAGGTTTGCAGCATCTTTCCATTCTTATCCAGCTCATCTGATGTGGTGCTGAGAGAAGTATTGGCATGCCTGCTATATTTCAAATTAAGAATAAGAACATAAGGGGAGCCATGCTGGATCAGGCCATAGCCCATCTAGTCCATCATCCTGTCACAGACAGTGGCCCACCAATTGCCCATGGGTATCTCAAGCAGAGATAAGGGCAAACTCTCTTCTCCTGCTCTCAGATCCCAGCAAATGGCCTTAGAAGCGTCCTGCTTGTCCCCCCAAAATGAAGATTTTCAAATGTAATGTCTTTAACTTTATTTTCTACCTGAATATATGCTTATTACCTTTACTATTTGCATTATACAGGTTTAATAACTATTGTTTCTGTGTCACAGGGCTTTTAGAGACCTTCCAGAATAATAATGCTCTTCTGGATCAAATTCTAAAGTGCCTGGAAGCCTATTTGGAGTCCAAGAGAGTTATTTTCCCCAGGTTAGTTTTTTTTTTAATCATAAATTGGTAATTAAAATGGTAATTCAACCTCATCTTCTTGTGCAGAAATAGCTAATAGGTAAAATTTGTAACATTGCTGAACTACAACTTCTATCAGGTTTTACATTTTAAACATGCAGGAGAAACATTTTACTGTTATCAGACTAGAGTTCCCTTCATTCCTACCTGTTAACTATCTTGGCAAATGTTGATGTCAATTTAATAGCAATCGGTAGGCCTTGTGTTTCCCATTCCTCGTTTAAACTGGTGTTTCTTAGGAATAAGGCACAGTTTATTTAATCTTTTTTTTCCAAGTGACATTTTCCATTATAATAAATTGAATCAATAATTGCTTCCTAAAAATTATCCTCCATAATTCAAATACATCTTAGATTTTAAAATGTTAAAAAAAAAAAAAACAAAAACCATCAACAGGAATTTGCATTGTAACATTTCCAATATGCTCACAAACAGATTTTACTTTTTATCAAATGATGAGCTCTTGGAGATTTTGGCACAGACTCGGAATCCTCAAGCTGTTCAGCCTCACTTGAGAAAGTGCTTTGATTCAATCTCTAAACTAGAATTTGCTTATGTGGCTCCAGCTGAGGGAGAAGAAAAGGTACTCACCAACGATATTTTAGCGATGCTGTCTCCTGAAGGTGAGAAGGTAAGCAGGAATTTGCTTCTATAATCACTATCTCTGGCTCTCTGTGTATAGAAGCAGTGGGCATATACATTACAGAGACCTCTGTACAGGAGTTTGGGAAAAGTACTATATCACACATTTGTATTTATATACATATTGTTCAGTTGGTGAGGAGGGTCATGTGAACATGTCCACACAACAAAACTCCAACAGAGATGCTTGTTCCATCTGAAGAATAAGAATGTGATCCATACCAGGGTGCCCTCTGCCTTTGTTAAGAAGTAAACCAAGCCACATTCAATATGAAATCTTACATCCTAGCACTGGCAACTTTTTCCATTTAGGTAGTAATTCCAATTCCTATATACATTATTTTACCAAATCTTTTCCAAAAATCCATTCCATTTTATTCTTTATTACTTTATTAAAATAGACAAACCCATCTCTGTCCAGATTCCATGGTTTTATTTCTCCTTCATTATTTAAAAATCTATCACCCCAAAAGGAAAGAAAACAAAGACTTCTCAGGTGCTAGGACTCTGTCTTGACTCAATCAAGATTAAGTCTCAGGCTGTGATTCTTGCATAAAGACTTTATCTTTTGCAAACAGCCAGCCAACAGAGAGGAAAACTATGTCCTTTTTTAAAAAAACTCCAGGCTTGTCTTCTCAACCCAATATGGCTTCAGTCTTGCTATTTTAAGGCCTTTCCACGTTTCATGGTCTGCTTTTAGCCTTTAATTATGCCAATTATATAGCCAAATTCATATGTCAAAACCCTGTATATTTCAAATTCAGGTTTTGTAGTTATCATTTCTTATGATACTTGCACATCCAAAGTTGATCTGGTAACACCTTGTGCAACATGTCCAGCAAAGCTGGTAGCTGTGTACATCATACCTAACTAGTCTACTAGCCCTAGCATACCTTGCCAGTCTTGACCAAGCTATTTCTTTCTTTCTTTCTTTCCTTCTTTCCTTCTTTCCTTCTTTCCTTCTTTCTTTCTTTCTTTCTTTCTTTCTTTCTTTCTTTCTTTCTTTCTTTCTTTCTTTCTTTCTTTCTTTCTTTCTTTCTTTCTTTCTTTCTTTCTTTCTCTTTCCATCCCTCCATCCCACTCTGTACCCAAAGGTCTCAGGTTGGGTTACAACATTAAAAACCTGTAAACATATAAAATGATCATTAAAGGCATATCAATGCCTGAATGTTGGAAGGAAGCTATTTCCTTGTTTAGCGAAGCAAGGTGTGTCTTCACCACTCTCCTGAATGCATAAAGTGAAGATGCCTGATGCACCTCAGGAAGGAGACCATTCCACAGTCTGGGAGCCACCACTGAAAAGACCCTGTCCTGGGTGCCCACCCCTTTTGCTGCTGAGGGTGGTGGGACAACCAGGAGTGCCCCCCCCCCGCAGATCTCAGGGAACAGTAAGTGATAGGAGCAGTAAGTGAGATAAGCAGTAGACAAGTAGCCTGCCTTCTTCAAGAAGCTGAACCTACCACCTCACTGGACCTTCCTGTCTGCAGCAGGGACTTGCCTTCCCCATCCAGCCAGGCTTGACAACCAAGTGTCATGTGGCCCAGCCTGCTTTGTCATTATCTCACTTGGTGACTAGTATAGACATATTGTGTGTTGAATCTCTGTTTTGGGCTCCCAACATTTTGCTTTTGCCCATACTAGCGTATGGCAATTATTAACCCATAGGCAACGCAATTTTTTAAATTATGTTTTAATATTTGATATGTTTTAGCCTCATTGCAACCCCTTCTGGGATCAATTGGATGAAGGGTGGGATACAAATTTCTTAAAAAAAATTATTCTGGTTCTGTGGTAATCCTAAATTTTGAAAGTCTCAGTTTAGTGCCAGTCTTAATCCACAGTATAAATGTGGAGGAATACATGGAGGAAGCGAATTTTCCAATATGTTCCAGTGCCAGTTGTGACCTTATGAGTTCAACTACCATTATATTTCCAAGATTTCAAAAACTGAATAACAGAAGAGAGGCTTCTATTAATATTACGTAACTTAGCAGTACAATCATTTCTTCTTAGAACTAAATCACATTTTGTTCTATTATACTTAGTCCTAGGATAGTGAAGTCAGGATTGCAGCATGAGTTAACAGTTTGCTAAAAATTAGATAGTAAATATGAGTTGTCCAGTGAAGTCTGCTAATGAATGACAGAATATCTGCTTTGCCTGCCTTTTCAATCAGGCCTGAATATGGTGCTAAAAACACATGATTTAATGAATGGGTGAACGGAATGGTTTATTAAAAGTTATGTTTCAGTATAAATAACTATGTTAAAATGTGATGTTGAGACTAATGTTTGCCAATAACTTAACACTCACAATGAAATAGTCATATGTATTACATAACTTTGTGCTGATCCTGCATACAATATTTGAGATAACAAAATATATATTAAAATAAAATTTTAAAATGGGATTTTGGAGTTTTTTTCTTTAATAATTTAAAATAAGTTTGTTTTCAAATTATGAATCTGGGGGGAAAGCAGCTAAAATAAAGGTTGCCCTTATAGGTTGCACTAGACCTGCCCATGCCTTGAGATCTAGCCGTGAGGCCTTCCTGGTTGTCCCGCTGCCTTCATTAGTGAGGCTGGTGGGCACCTGGGAGAGGACCTTTTCTGTGATGGCCTCCAGACTATGGAATAGCCTCCCCCTTGAGGTGCGTCATGCCCCTTATACATATTTAGGAAGGTGCTGAAGACACACCTCTTTGCCCTGGCCTTTGGCTGAGATGATTATATTTCCCCCCAGTACAGACACTATTGTTTTAAACATGTTGTGTATTGTTTTAAATTTGTTGAATTTTTAAAGTCTTTTAATATATAGTCTGTTTTAATCTGTTGCTTTAAGGTTGTTACCTGCCCAGAAACCTTCGGGTATGGGGCGGGATAGAAATGTAAATAATAAATCAATAAATAAAATAATAAACTTGAGGCTTTCTTTTTTTAGGTCTACTTAGGAAGAGGACTTAAGGCCAGAGGCAATGTTGAAGACTGGCTTGGTAAAGTTGAAGAAGCAATGTTTAATTCTCTTAGACGCCTGAGCAAAGCAGCCATTGCTGATTATCAGACCAAGGAGAGGACAGACTGGGTTGTCGCAGGGCATCCCTCTCAGGTAACTCCATTCAGATGGTGGTGGGATCTGGAGCAGAGTATGGACATGTGATCTACCCTGTGTGCTGCTTCACATCCCTGATGGAATGTTTGAACAGCAGTTTAATACTTGTAGGAACCAAAATTCTAAAGGAACGCCTTCTCCCATACTGACCTGCCCATGCCCTAAGATCCGCAGAGGAGGCCTGTGTGTCCCAGGCCTCGAAGGAGTCTGAATTCATACAAATGAGGAATGTTACAAATATTCATGCACATCTCTAATTATAGAGCTTTACCAATTTACTGCAAATGATGCAGCCCCAACACCTTCCACCAATCCAACCCTCATGCCAGCAGAAACTACCGGAACTGGCATGTTTCTGTCATTTGCTTTTCTTGTGAATTGCCCTTCTGCACCTCGCTTTTGACCCTGGGTTCTTTTCTGGATGTGCAGATTCTAGCATAGGTGCTGCACTGGCTCAGAGGAAGGATTGGCTCAGCCTGGGTCTTAGTACGACAGCCCAGGTCTTTAGGAAGTCCAATTTTTGGCAGTAAGGTCCAGGCAGAGCTGATCCTTCTTATGAGTCAAGTGCAGCACAACACTAGAATCCAAGCAGAGCATGATCCCTCTTTTTAGAATAGTAGCAACAGCACTGGGAAAAGTGGTTCATTCACATGCCATGCAAAATTAGCCACAGAGTGTGATGCTCAAGGATTTCAAAGTGCCTGTATGATAGCACCTCTTACAGGAGCTCCTGTGGGGTAGCACTTAGGTGACAGAGCTTAGGTCATTTTTGCACTTAGACGTAATATGATACAGATCAGTTGATCCATCTCACACACTCCTCTGTTCCAAATCAGAGACTCTGAAGCTCATGAAAGACCCTGGCCTCACAGCCCCAAGGGGACACATTTTAGTGGTGCAACAATGCATTCTCCAACGTCTTAGTATGCTGGTACACTTGTTATTAAGGTTAGATTCGAATATGAAACTACAAACGTCAACAATATTGGTATTTGAAGATACAAAGGTCAACAACATTTGTATGTGTTATATACGTCTGTATGCATTTTGTACACATCCCGTTTTATCCCATATGCATCCCATTTTGTCCTGTACTATCAGCGCAAATGCATACAGATACGTATGAGATTCATACAGATACATATGCATTACATACGTATCTGTGCATTCAAATGTTCTGAATCATTCGAATGAATGTTTTGGAACATTCAAAATTCGTTTGCATGTTTACATTTGAATGTGTAGACATTTTATTCAAATCTCCACATTTGATCAGATTCCACTGAATTTCGGATGCTTAGAAAATTGGCACACATCTCTAGTCACAAGAAAAGTGAAAGGCAAGAATCACGCCAACCCTAGAGGCTTCTGCTGATGTGGCAGTGAGACTGACCTGAGGTGTGGCAAATGATGAGATACCAAGACTGTGTGCAAGTGTAACCTGAGGGGGTTGTAATTCATTCTCAGCAGCCTTTTTGATTTTGTCTTCATACAGGTTGTGCTGACTATCTCTCAGCTCATGTGGTGCCGTGATCTGACTCAGTGTTTAGAGGGAGAAGAATATGATCATTTAGAAGCTTTGGAAGAATTTGAAAAAGAAAACTTTGAGGTTAGTTTTCATATTTCAGCAGAAGAATTGTGAAGCTGATTTACTACAGAAAACAATGAAAAACAATTGTCATGGGGCCTTTCTGCACTTGGTCTTTATTCTGGAATATGTTCTGGAAAAGAGGCCAGCTGTTGGCAGATCCCTATCCCAAGATGTACTCCAGAATAAGGCCATGTGCAGAAAGGGCCCTGGTTTCTAGAAGGATGACTGTATTTAATTACAGTTCTTACTCCTTCTTCCCCATATTAACTGACAGGATAATTGTTGAGATACCATCTAGCTCACCTGGGTGGCTTCTGTTGGAAAAAAGCAAATCTGCTGTACAACTTTCATCCAATTGGGCAGAGAAAATACAACCTGCAGTGGCCCATGAAAAATCTTGGAAAGGCACATGTGCATCTGGATTAGTACAGTGTTATGTCTATACTGAAGTCCTTGGGATGTATTAAGCCAGCCTGACAAAATGATGAACAAATTCCATATTTGTAGTGAATACATACAAGGGTCCCCACTATTGTCTTATACTTTGGCTGGTATTAAGCTGATAGGGTATGGAATAGTTTATCTTGATAGCCTAGAGTTTGGGTTTTCTTTGCAAATGTTAATTATCATTTTCCACGTCTGGACTTATGCAATTTCCCCCCTCTTTTTAAGGCTTTTTTTTCAAAGCAAGTAATTGTGATGTCATCATAGTAGTAAACAATCAGTTTTAAATGATTGCATCCTTAAATCACAGAAAAAACAAAAGCTTTTTCAAAAAGAAAAGAAGCATTTTCTGTGTTTGTGGTAGTCATTAATCCTGCCATTACTGAGATATACACAAACTTAAATTGGCCGTTTGGTTCAAATAAAAGTGAACACCTCTTTGTTTGGTCCAAATCCAAACTTTATCCACGTATAGACAAACACAAACCTTTCAATAACAGGATTTGTTTTCTAAGTTTGCTTGAACATATCTTTGTTCAGCTCAAATTAGAACTTTGTTTTCAAACAGACAGGGTATTAGGTTTGAATTTTGAACCTCTTAAACATCCCATTCAATCTGAACTGGTTTGAATTTGAACTGCTATTATATTTGGATATGAAAAATCCAGAAGAAAAATTACAGTTCTGATTTTCTAATGAAAGCTTTGATCATCTTCCTTCCTTCCTTCCTTCCTTCCTTCCTTGGTCTATTTACAAAATAACTTTGAATACATTTGTATTCTTCATCTAGAGATTAAATGCACTGGCTTCATTAGTCCGTGGCATCCTTCCAAAACTGCACAGAAATATCATAACAGCACTCATAACCATTGATGTGCATGCAAGAGATATTGTCACTGAACTTGTGGGCCAAAAGGTACTTTAAAATTACTTAAATTGTTTTATACATTTATTTAAAATATTTATCAGCTGCTTTCTATTTAAAAACCTTGAACCAGTGTACATAAAATCTAATTAAAACTATGTCTGGGGGAAGGGAAATAAGAAAGGAATAAATCCATTTTTCAATGAATTGTAAACAGTATCTAATAAATATTTTTTTCTCTTACTTGTAAAGGTAGATTCTGTTGACAATTTTGATTGGCAAAGACAACTACGCTACTACTGGGATCTAGATCTGGATAACTGTGTAGCTAAAATGGCTTTGTCCCAATATACCTATGGATATGAATACTTGGGTGCATGCCCAAGGTTAGTGATAACTCCACTTACGGTAAGTTCTTGGGCATATATTAATACATGTGCTTTAAAATTTGAGTGTTCCACAGAAAGTGTTGATAATCATCATGTTTCTACGATTTTACTTTTTTTAAAAAAATATATCAATTACAGGAACATGTGTACTTAAAAGCTGGTCACAGTAAATTCTTAGGATTACTGGTACCTGTTCCTTGGTACATCTACTGAAGCTGTGTCTACATGCAAAGAAAAATGCGCAAAAAAGCTTCTTTTGTCTCGGAGTGGCCCCATGCAGAGCTTTACTCCGGGCTTCCAGAGCCACAAAGGAGGAAAATCTGCGGCAGAAAAAAAACCCTTTAAAACAAGACTACCTCCCAAGACTACCCTGGGAAGCCGCGGGAGCATGGAGACATTTTCTCCACATTTTCCCCCATATTCCACTGAATTTTTAGGCATTTTTATCTCTGCAGAAGAATTGGCTGTCAGAATCAGCTGCCTGCATTCAGCTCTTTCAGTGCGCAAGCAGAGCTGCGAACTGTCACATTGTTTCACTTCGGAGGGGGAGAGAGATTTTGTGCTTGCTAACAGGGAAAGGTGATACTAATTATCATTATCATTACCACGGAGATTGTTTCTCAGCAAGCAGATCTCTCTCTCCCCCTCCTAATAATGCAGCCTCCAAAATGAAACTAAGTTTCACTTCGCAGGTCTGGTTCTGCGCTAATCGGCAGCCATTACCTGAATGCAGGCAGCTGAATTTGACAGCTGAAGGGAGCCTGCTTTCAGTCGTGCTTGTAACTATGGGTGTTTTTCCACTGTCACAAAAGGTACCCATTAATGCATTAATGCATTTTTGTACCCATTAAAGGCATTTTTGTACCCATTAATGGGTACTTAATGGGTACTTAATGGATACTTCTAATGACAGTGGGAAAACACCCTATGTTGCAAGCATTAGTTATACAGAGAGTGAGCTGCTTTCAGTTAAACTGCTTTTAATTCTTGGCAGCCAAGTAAAGGGATGATCCGTGTTGTGTTCTGGA
>MTQE01000390.1:4022085-4033201 GCA_014337955.1 Aspidoscelis marmoratus
CCACCCAGAGACCTTCAAGTATGGGGCAGGATAGAAATGCAAATAATAAAAAAATAAATAAATAAATCAGGTGTGTTCACCTGTGGCCTTCCAGGCATTGCTAAATTATACCTCTCATCATTCATTCCCAGTACCTGCAGTAGATTTTAAATCTTCATGTTTGTTAGATTCCTCTAAAATGGGTGAAACTGAAGACTTACAAAGAAACCAGGAACATTGTTCCTGACCCTACTTCTCTTGCTTCCCGTTGAAATAATGCCACTTTTCTGGATCCAAAGTTACATCTGAATGCAGTTTTGGGGACAAATTTGCTAGGCACTTTATGGACAAAATTTCTCAGATCCATGCAGAATAGACACTGCCCCTGAGAATGAAAATATAGGGGTTTATTGTTCTGTGGCATCACTTTCTTTTCTTGCAGAATTATGCTATGGACAAGCTCCTTGTAGGGATTCATGCTACCACTTCTCTTCACCCTGACCTCTATTGACTCATTAAAATGTGAATCCAGAAAGTGATAAATGCCTCACTGGGGACATGCTAGGTTCCACCAGCACTTAAGAAGGCAGTGGTCTGCCCTTTTTTTAAGAGGAGTGCCCTGGATCCGGAGAGCTTGAATAATTATCACCTTGTAGCCAATCTTCCATTCCTTGGCAAGGTGTTGAGAAAGTAGTCATGTTACTACTATATGATTAACACATTAATCATAACACATGATTAATGTGTTATGGGGGGGGGGAAGAGACAGGGAGAGTACTACCTCTTTTAGTGCTCTTTGACCTACCTGTGACTTTCAGTACCATGACCCATGGTATCAGTATGGAGAGGGTTCAGGATATAGGGACTGAATGGTCCTATCTCCATGGAAGAGTCAAAAGCATACAGATAGAGGGTTTTGGTTGTCTCCCTGGGAGTTCATTTGTGGGGCTTCCCAGGGACTGATTTTGTCTCCCATGCTTTTTAAAATCTATATGAAAACTTCAGGTACAGTTATGAGGTTCAGAGTTCAATGTCTCCAGTATTCAGATGTGAACTAGCTATACATCTCTGTTCTATCTGCATTAGATAAGAGAGTGCAAGTAATGGATCAATGCTTGGAATCAGTGAAGGGGTGGGAAGCCCTTGAAGATAGTTCATAGATTATACCTAGTTGAAAATATGATAGTGAGGGCTGTGACCAGCTTTTTTAGCCACAGTTATATCATCCCTGTCTTCGAAGACCTATGCTGGTTTTGCATTGGTCTCCAATCCCAAATCAAGGTTCTAATGTTGACTCATTGAAGTCTTCAGCAACTTGGCCTCCAGACATCTGAAGAATTGCCTCCTCCTTCCATACAGATCTATTTTCAAAATCAGCATGCCAAAATAAAAGAACACATGAGGCAGACAGATTGCTAAAGTCTGCTGGTGAAGTTTGGTTGCCTCCAAGGTGACTGATGTAGCAAATCAAAAGTCTGGAGGAGGAGAGGAGAGGTGAGCCAGTTGACTGGTGAATTGACAATAAAAAGTGCTGAAGGGATGATCTGGCCAGACTGGGAGGACTGATGGAATTTATTGACCAACAAGCACTAGAACTGCTAGCATTTGTGGTCTCTTTTACCAAAGGCATCTGTTAGGATTAACACAGAGAAAGTGGCACTGCGATAACACAATAATTTTAGCATACTTTACACCTGAGTTTGCATTTGGATTGCATTGAGATCCTCTGCCAGAGCCATAGTATATAGTGCCCGAATGCAATTTTCAACATTCGATTCAATTTGAATCGTATATTTGAGTATGCAGATTTGTACAAATAAAGAAAAATGAATTTCTGGACATTCGAACCAATACAAATACATTTGTATCTATTCGTTTGAATATTCGATATGTATGCAATGATGCAAATCTCGTACGCATCTCAATTTATCCCATACGCATCCTGTTTTCATCCCATACATATCCATATGGATGCGTACAGATATGTATGCAATGTATACGGATACGGATGTGATGCATACATATCTGTGCACATACAAATGTCAATTATTCATACAAATACCTCAAAATGTTCGTATTCATAGGAATACTGAAAAACGAATGACTGGACATTCAATTTGTATAGATATGTCTGAATTAATTTGAATAATGAATGTTACAAATATTGTTGCACATCCCTAATAGTGTGTCTGGAAAGTTGCCCAGATTCCTGGATCCATCCTAATTTTCTCCCATGTTAATAAATTTTCTTTCCTTCTGTAAGATTTTCCCTCATGTGTCCTCCACTAGCTTAAAGCATATGTATGTTGTCTGAGGAATTCTCCTAACAGAAGAAATCCATAGGGGCTCACCATGATTTAATAAAGCTTAATTTGGGGACCAAACCAGTATCTGTAAATTCTTGACAGAATTTATGTTCTGTTTTTAGTGGTGTTTTCTTTTGAATCCTAAATAAATTTTTTTGTAGCATAAAGAAAATAATTTGATGATTTGGATTATACTACAGGAACTACATTACCAAGAACTGTTTAACATCCCTCTAAATTCCTATTTATCGAGCTTTGTTCAGGGCAAGATTATAGAGGTCCCTTCAAGGCAGGAAAAAGTAGACAGTTTTGCAGGAAATGACAGAAAAAAGTAATTAGGCCTGCAAAATTAATCTTTTCTAAACAGTTAATGCCTAATCTAATGGTAAAGCTAAAAATAGAAGAAAAAGTCCTCAAAGAAAATGATGTATAATGATAATGTGCAGTTTAATAGGCATGATTTATGTTCTCAGAGAGAGGTCTGTCAGACCCCTCAAGTGAGATAATTTTTAAAAGTCTACAAATGACAATGAAAAGACCTTTCTGCACTTTGTTGTTCCAGTCCATGTGGCCTAGATCAAGCAATCTGTCCCACAACTGGAATGGATTGCCCCAGACAGGAACAATGGCAACTGCATAACAATGGCATGTTTCTGATTAACCTTCTACACTGGCCCTGAAGCTCATGTGAGATTCAGACCTTCCCTCTATGAGCTCTGATGGCCAGGAATGAAAGTTCCTGACCTTGGAATTTCTGCAGTACCCATTTCAGTGAGTGATTCAGTAAGGTCTGTTTCTGAAGTTGTGCTCCAGGAGCTTTCCGATTTGGATTATGCTTCATCCAGTGTGGAGAGTGGATGAAGGGAGGCCCTTAGTATACTTGCTGATGCAGAACACCACCAAGGCCAGAAAGACACATTACCTAATCCATTTGGATGAATTAAAATAAAATCCTTTGCTCCCCACACTGGGCATTAGAACAAATGCAGTTTCAGACTACAGACCTAGTGGAGATTTCCACAAATGGAATTGCTGTGGAAAGGCAGCTAAAAAGTTACATAGCAGCTGATTCTGGCTTTCTGTGGAACTCCCGTGCCTTTGGCAGTGGTCACACCTTTTCTTTAAACCTGTTTAGTCCATCTTCTGATCACAGTGATTACATCTTTTCATTTCTATCCATTTTATCAGTGGACTTTTCACCCTGGAAAGTCCAAAGCAGGGTGGTTTAAAGGGAAGGTACAACCATGGCCTTTGCTGACAGCAGTTGTGTCTGTCTGTCTGGCAGGCAGGCAGGCGGTGGAAGGAGGCAAATCCACCAAGGAAGCTAAAATCCATCCTAAGCCCACTTGAGTTCTGGAAAGGGGCAGCCACTTTTGGAAATTCTGCACAAACCAAAATGCTGAAATGGCTTGTTCCTCCTTTTCTGGCATCAATGTTCTACTCTAGTTTCCTGGCGCAAATTTGTTTATGATGTGTAACACTTAAACATCACAAAGATATCCCTGCCGTCTTTCCAGGTTTAGACTTGTATCCGCCAGCCTCTGTTATTTGTAAAATTCTATACACATAAATTAAACAACATATATATCAAAAGGAATAAGATCTTACTCAAACAAATATAGATTTTTTTCACAGCACAGATATATTTCTTATGAAGTAGTGAAGAAGTTTCTGAATGTTTTATGGGATATCCATAATGCATTATTACTTATTTCTCTTTCTTGTTACCCAAGTCTGTAGTTGCAAGGGCCCTCTTAAACCGAATTCAAGAAGAAGCTGGGTATGTTCCTGTTTACCTAAACTTCTCTGCTCAGACATCATCTTCAAGGACACAGGAGATTATTGAATCCAAATTGGAAAAGAAGAGGAAAAATATTTTAGGTAAAGACGACAATGGTGCTTGGTTGGTCTGTCTTTGAACTGTTTCCTCCACTGTTTTTGATTGCTTGGTCAGCACTCTGTGGTAGGTTAGTAGGAAGTAAACTTTCTATGGGTTTCCATTCTTAGTAGTGTGGAAAGTTAATTAGTCATTTTATATAGTGTAGGCGAAAAAGAAGATTTAGAAAGCAGTTTTAACACTGTCACTGTGATTTCATTGTCACTCTCTTTTTATGGAAGCTGCTGTCAGATCTCAGTATGGTTCAGGTTACACACAGAGAGAGGAAGACCACAGTATGTGTAAATAACTAGGAATGTGAAGAAATATTGGAAATATTCATTCATACGAATTCATACGAATTTGGACATTTGTGTATGAATTGAACATCCAGACATTCGTACTTTAATATTTGTACTGTGAAAGAAATTTCGGACCAGAAATAAGAATATTTTGAGTTATTCATACAAATAATTCAGACATTCATATGTGTACAGATATGTACACATCTTGTGCATATCCATACACATCTGTACAGGATGAAAATGGGATGAAAACAGGATGCATATAGATGTGTATGAGATTGGTATAATTGAATATGTATCACATATTCAAACAAATAGATACGAATGTATTCGTATTGGTTCAAATGTCCAGACATTCATTTTTCTTTATTCATATGAATTCAGATTTTTGAATATTCACTTCGTTATGAATTGAAAGTTGGAAATCGCATTTGTACATACCCCTAATAAATATGAATATCCGAGCTTTCCCATGTTGCTGTTCCCTCCACAACTGTAATTCTTTGCCACTGTCAACAGTAAATGCTGATAGTATTTAGGGGAAAGTTCTTCCTTGTGGGAAACCCATCAGATAACGCCCCTGCATCATCAGCCCAAATCCATGTGATCCTAATTTTTTTGCCCTGTAAAAGTTTCTGATTATAAGCTAGTTTGCATCACTTACATATAGCCTATAATGTAGTTTATCCAGTTTTACACAGGAGGGCAGCATTGTACAAATCTGTGAGAATATTTAAAGGAAAACTAATAAATAAATAAATGATTTTTTTGAGTCAAAGTTAATATTTATTATGGGAATGTTTCAGTTGTACTCTTTATTTTTCTTATGCAAACTGTTCTGCGTGTATTGACTTCCTGCACATAGTATTGCAACTTCTAAAATGGGATAAAATTTGTTTCCCAAATTCAGACACAATCAAGTGCCTTATAGCGAGGATGCAATTATTTCAAATATACTGAACCCATGATAGCTTCATGATGCAGTCATAACTAGGGCTAGCAGCTGAAAACTGGTAAAAGAGAACTTTCAGTGTAAACAGAGCTCCATTGCAACAAAACAGTTTTACGTAACTGCAAAGGGCAAAGGAAAAAGAAAGAACTGTAGTTTTTGCATACTGTGTATTCATTTATTCCTGCAAGACAAGAGAAACTGGGCATTATGCTTAATTATATTAATTATTCTGCAGCAACCCTGTTGGGTCTCGCAGGGATATTTTATTAAAATGAACTCAAAATTATGAAAGTGGGTTTTTTCCTTCATCCTAAACACTTTCTAAAATCACAGATATATCTGAAAATGCCAAATTCTACTATGGTCTAGCAGCCATTTGTAATTGGCTTGTCAAAATGCAGTGAGGTCCAAAATTGCCTCTGTTATTTGGAAACATGATCACATTGGGACCAATATGGGGAATTGATTGTTTGGGGCTGGAAAAAAAATGGCTTCAAGCTAATATATATTCTTAAATATGAAGCAGTCTTGACTAGGGATCTGCACAAATATTCAAAAATTCAATTTGAATTTGACAAATGTTGACATCCAATTTGAAACTGAATTTAATAACATTCAAATCTAGACATTTGAACGCATTTGGCTTTTCCGAAACATTTGTTCAAATGATTCAAATGATTCGAATTTACAGATACGTATGTATTATATATGTATCTATACAAAACTATACGTATCTTGCACATAAAATACGGAATTAAAACGGGATGCATAAGGGATAATACCGGATGTATACAGAATACACACAGATACATATAACAGATACGAATGTTGTTGACATTTGTATCTTTAAATACAAATCTAACATTAGAATGTATAGATTCAAATTGGATTTTTCGACATTTGGATCTTAAACATTCAAATCGAATAGAATGTTTTGACATTCGATCTGACTTGAATTCGAATGCAAAAAATAAATTCATGCACACCTCTAGTCTTGACCATTGAGAACATTTTTTAAAAATGATTTTGTCCCCTAACATAAATCTACTGCCCAGTACTCAATTGGCTGTGTCTGGATTTTACTGCTCTGTGATACTTAGAGGAAAAGAAGAACTAATTCTCAGTACAATAACAAATGAAATTATACTGCCTTTCTTTGCCACTTAAATTATATCTGCATGTATTGACATTTGTCAGATAAAATTTCCAAGTCAATTAAAAAAAAGACCTGGCAGCTTGAACGTCTTGGCCAATGTTTCAGATAATCTTGCTGAGTCAACTACATTGTTCTACTGTTTATCCTTAAGTTTGTTGTGCTTTCTGGTCTGATCAACATGTTGCTAGGCAACAACATGGAAAAGCACCGTTTTGAGTTTGGCCTTAAACCTGCCAGAGTGTTTTACAAGAGTTTTCTATACCTTCTTTCTGTTCTCCAATGAAAGAGACAAACAAAATGATTTCCAATAAAAAACACATATCCAAAGCTTTCTAGTACTGCCGGTTATAGAAAGACCTGGATCCATCCATCCATCCATCCATCCATCCATCCATCCATCCATCCATCCATCCATCCATCCATCCATCCATCCATCCATCCATCCATCCATCCATCCATCCATCCATCCATCCATCCATCCATCCATCCATCCATCCATCCATCCATCCATCCATCCATCCATCCATCCATCCATCCATCCATCCATCCATCCATCCATCCATCCATCTTTCTTCCAAGGTTATTCTAAGGAGTATTTTATATTCTCAGGAGACTCACCACTGGAGGCCTCTGAACGTGATACAGTTCATTCCTAGTCGTGATGTTGTCCCATTTTGGCTCCCAGTTCATCCTCCAAACTATCACAGATCTCTTGACAGGAACTTTGGGCAGCCAGGAGTTAGGAGGGGAAAGAAGATCTTTCACCCCAAAACAACTTTAGATAGGGAAAAATTGCAGAACAGCCACCCACCAAATGGGAAAAGAGTGCCTTCAGTTCTGTTCAGCAGCCCTCCCTCAATTCGAGGTGGCATGCTTGGAGACCTCAGATTGCTGTGAAAGTTCGGCAGCTTCCAGATTAGCAGATTAAATCTGCAGAAATAAAAAAAAAGTGCAGTTTACCTGCTGCGACACAACAATTCACTGTCCCCCCTCCTGATGGAGATCCACAGTTTCCTCTTCAGGCTGCGAGACTTCCGTGGCTTGTGGGATGAGGCACGCGTCACATGGGAAGGGGCAGCCAATGGGAGCTGAGCTGCAGGCTCAGCTCTCGTTCAGTGTTCTTGCAGTCCTCTCCGGACTGGCGGGAACATTCAAATTTACCTTATACTGTGGCACAAATGTTACTCATCCTGCAGTAAGGCAAATTCAAAGTAGTGGTGGCTAATGTACTGCCGCTACGCAGGACTGGGTGTCAAATGTGACATCTGCACCTCTCCTGTGCATTCAAATGTGCAGCTTCATTAAGTCTGGAGGCACTAAGTTTGATGCTTTATGTGGAACTGATTTTTTATTTTATTTTATTTTTTTGTGAAAATTGATGTTAATACTCGGTGATATGTAAGAATCTGATTTAGTAATTTGCCGGAACAAAGTCAAAATATTTTACTATTTACTGATTTTTCAATGTGATAAGTATTTAAACATAATAGCTAACTTAGGTCAATTAACTATTTTTACCCTTTAGGATTTCATCTAGAAATTGGCCAGGTTTTGAAGTGTAAATTGTCCATGCTTTCTATGGAAGAACTTAGTAAAGTGCTTTAGCTCTTCTTTTGTTTCACAGGAGCACCAGGGAAAAAAAGAGTTGTCATTTTTGTGGATGATCTAAACATGCCTAAATTAGATCGCTATGGTTCTCAGCCCCCCATTGAGCTATTAAGACAGTACCAGGACTTTGGAGGTTTTTATGACAGAGAGAAACTCTTCTGGAAGGAAATACATGTAAGTTTTCCTTAATTTGAATATATAGTCTGAGGGCCTTTTCGCATATATGTGTAGTAGGCTGAACCAAATAGACTGAATTATGCTGGGATGACTGTCTCCTGGACAGGAACAAGATTATCTGTTGTTACATTCCATTCAGAAATGGCACAGGGGGCTTCGAGAAGATCTGAAGACCCAAGGGACTCATTGTCCTGGTGTGCCTTGATCCCATGTGCTGTCCACGTGCCTCCATGGTATGGTATACCACCCTCAAGTATGCCGATAGACCTTTTTTCAAAAGCTGTACTGGTAGACTAGATCACACTTCTGCTTACCGTGTGCAGATGCAGCATATTACCAGGGAGTGTGGCCTCCCTTAGACTGTACCAGCATGTGGAAGGGAGGGCACTTGTGCACTTGATGTTTCAGTATACCAACAAGTGCAAAAATTCCCTCAATGCCCACTGTTACAGTGGAAGCTAGATAGAAGTAATGATTGGAAGATGATTGATCTTCAACAGCTGACTGGGTTACAGAGCATTACCTACACTATCATTTCCATCCAAATTCACATATATAAGAAATAAGATAACAGATGTATGTAGGCTTTCACGGCCAGATTCAGTCTAATTTGTAGCAGTTTGGGGGCTGTTGTGCCATGTTCCAGGTTTCTAGTGTCTGCTACTTGTTTGTCAGCTCTTCCTTTGTTTGAGTTGTTAATGAGTCATCAGTCTTTCCCTGGCTGCACCCTGTTGGCATTGTTTCCTTGAGTGGAAGTGTTAATAGCAGGTCATTGAGGCTAACTTGTTTACTGTGTATAGGTGCAAAGAGCCAAGACCTCTGAAGATGGATACCATAGTCATATCCAAAAGCTAAGGTTCTTAGAAGAAGAAACCTGGAACATGGTATAACAGCCCAAAAACTGCTACAAACGAGAATAAGACAACAGTTGTTGTGCATTAGTTGTTATACTGTGCATTACAATCTTCATTTGTAGTGGCTTCCTGGATAAGTCTAATGCTAGTCATTTGATTATCAAGATTTACTAAAATAGGGATGGTGTCATTGCAACTGTGTCTTAAGAAAAGAGACCTTATTGGTGATTCAGAAAATTGTTTAATAACCCAGCTACACCTATATTTTTATCCATCTTCAGTATATTCAGAGTGAGAGAACACATCAGCAAAGTGATGCTTAATCCACAAAGGTGGATTTTCTGGGCTAGATATCACAGAAGGAAACTTGTCACTTACTGTAGATGATGTGTTATTTCATTTTGAAGGTGGATCAAAAATGGATTAAAAATTGGGATTAGCTGGGTTATAAGATTAATGAGAGAGATGTAGAACACAGGGGATCCACTTCTCCTGCTTAATGAGACTTCTCCCTGAAGGCTATGTGAGGGAATGAAATAAATTCATGACAGCACAGATTATTTGGCTTAAAATGAGGTTTCCTGATTTAAAATATAGATTTATTTAACAGCACATCTTTACTAATTTAAATTTTAAAATATGGTTAAGGAAACAACGGTGCTACCTGATTGTATGTTGAAAAATGTTGATGTTAAAACATAACAGAGTTTTTTTTATAGGATTAAAGACATAACTGTCATCTTTTTCCTCTAGGATGTAACTATTTCTTCAGCTTGTGCCCCTCCAGGCGGTGGCCGTAATCCAGTTACACCACGTTTCATAAGGCATTTTGCCATGCTTTGTCTTCCAACACCCTCTGAGCATAGCCTTAAACAAATTTTTCAGGTCAGTAGCAACTTCTCTATAGATACAAAGCAAAAAAAAAATCCTTCTGTACTGTCATATCACACTGCTCTGTCTATGGTGCTGGACCTAGAAAGATTTTTAGTTTCACGTGTCCCTTCTAACATGCTGAAAATTTTAGATATATATTTATACTTCTTAATGAACATTTTCAGAAACTGCACAAATTCGTGTCCTAATTAATTTCAGTCACTAAATGGACTAAAAATCTTTAGAGAAAAGAGTAGTAATACTGTTTGCCTGACGGTTTAGCCTGCAACATTTCAAAAAGAAAAAAGAAAAATTCATTCTTGCTTCATTTAAGATTTTCTTTCTTACTCTTTTCTTAGAATCAACCTTATTCCTTCAGCATTAGTAAATGCTAAGTAATTTTTTATGAAGACTTTTCCATATTCACTTCACTTTTAAAAGCCCCCAATTCATGATTAGCATGCCTGTTTGTCTGTCTCCTGGAGTCTTCCTAAACTCATGTTCATTGCCTTCATAATACAATCTAAACTTCTCAAACTCTTCTGTCCCCTTCTCTTTTTCTCATCAACCTTTCCCTGCATCTGGGTCTTTTCTAGTGAATTCTGTCTTCTCATCTGTTGTCGTTGGGAGGAATGCATCCGTGGATTGCACTACCATTTTCCTTCTTCACAGCCATCATGTAGAGGGACAGCAGTAGCAAAAGAGATCTATCTGTGGCATTCTCTGTCCACAATCATTTAGCAAAGTGCAGAAAACTGCTAACTTCTGAGGCCATTACCTGCACTTCACTAAATGGCACCAGTCAGAAACATCAAAGCTGGAGAACAAATATACTCCAGCTTTGATGTTCAGGGCTGGATCATGAAAATGGGAAAGATGGGGGGGGGGGAGAGAGAGAAGTAGAATCTTGTTCATGGTTTGTTTTAACCATAGTTTGGTTGACAAGCAAGTTGTCCCATCAGGTGAGTGTCATGTTTCAGGGGGGGGGGGACTTGTTTTCTCCCTCTTATGTTTTCATTATCCAACCAAT
>MTQE01000390.1:4050045-4060744 GCA_014337955.1 Aspidoscelis marmoratus
TTTGCTTAATTTGAATTGAATTTGGTTGAATTCGAATTTTAAAGATTCAAATTGAATAAAATCTTCAGATGTTCAATTCAGATTAAATCGAATCCCAAAAACTGTGTTCATGCACGCCCCTATAACCATGTAGTAAAATCAGTTCAGAATGATCTGTTCTCCAGCCCCTGTACCTTGCTGTGCTGATAGCCTATGGGTTTTTTAGAAGCAAAGCAAGGTTAAAAACAGCTTTAAGTAGAAAAAAAATGTTTTTCTTACATCCTTTCTAGCAATTTGTTTTATTTTCTGATTATAGACTTTATGTATTTGTGTGGAATTCTTTTTGACACTTGATATTTACAAAACCTTTAGATAGTTGTAGAGGAATTTCTAGAAGATATAAACAATATCCTGAATTCTGGAGAAGTACCAAACCTTTTTGAAAAAGATGAACTGGAGTTTGTTATGGCAGCTACCAGGCCGAAAGCGAAAGAAGCTGGTATAGCAGAAGGCAACAGGGATGAGGTAAAACACATTCAATGCTTTATTTGAAATCTATCCTCTTTTAAAATAAATAAACAAAATATTGATGTTTAGGTTATTACCCATCCATAGTCTTTTATATATGTCATGAAAGTAAACTCTGACAAGAAGAATAAATTATTGCTGTTGGCCTTCTGAGCCTGACTTAAATCATCTTATAACAATCTCTGGATCTTTGTTTGGAGAAAATATATCATGATTCATTTGTAGTTTTGTTTGTTTGTTAATTACATCGGGGGAAGGTGCTTCCTCATTCTAGCACCTTTGAGAGGTTTGGAATGTCCTGAACAGGAAACAATTGGATTGCTAGCCATTTGGCAGAACTCCTACAAATTTTATGAGATGTCAGTAAAGGGTGGAGTTAAGCCTGGGTTAACCATGAGACTGGGAAAGTGAGATTTAAAATGGTAAGGTGCAAATAAGAGAAATCAAAGTTTCAAGGTGCTAAAACTAGTGAAAAACAAATATTGTAGACTGATGCATTTCAGCTGGAAGCCTTCTTCAAGAGATGAATTAGTCATTTTGTAGCAGATAATTTGTCAATTTTATTAAGGGACCCATTTATTCAGGAAAGACGAGACCAAAATACACCAAACTAAGATAAATATTTTCTTTGTTTCCAGCAGTTTGGAACTAATGCCTCTCTTTTGGTGGAAGATTCTTTTTTCACTTTTTCATTTTGCATTAAAAACCAAAAGCCCAGAGCAGGTTCTGATGAGGAGAATTCCCCAAAGAACAGGAAGTCTTTTTCTTCCCACTCAATCTTTTAATGAGGAAGAAACAAGTTCGTGACATTGGAGTTGTCAAAATGGGGGAATCGTCTGAATCTCCTTCCTGCAAGTCTATGTCTCTGTAAGATGAAGATGAAAAGGGAGATACAGGTGAATTAACAGGTGTCTTGAGTTAAAGTTTAAAACCACAATTTACCTGCTGTTCCATCTCCTGAATTCTGTCTCCCAGCTGGCCTCACAGCCAGGAGGGGTTGGGACCACAAGGCCCCTGTAATGACTGAAGGAGGAACAGGGAGGGAGTGATACTTAAAAACGTTTCCTCACACACCTGTTATGCACCACTCTTCTCGTATTCTTTTAGAGACAAGGACTTGCAGCAGGAGAGATTCATACATTTTTCTGCCTTTGGGCAATCATAAGAACATAAGAGAAGCCCTGCTGGATCAGGCCACAGCCCATCTAGTCCAGCATCCTGTTGCACATGGTGACCTGCCAAATGGGCATTTCAAACAGAGACAAGGACAAAACTTCCTGCTCTTGAATCCCAGCAAATGGCCTTAGAAGTGTCCTGCTCCCTCCCCCAACCTGAAAGATGTACTTATCCATAAATTTGTCTAACCCTACCCTAAAGCCATCTAGGCTGGTAGCTGTTACCACCTCTCCAGGCAGCAAATTCCATAAATCGATGACCCTCTGGGTGAAATGTTGCACGTTTGATCAGTGCACATCTAGACTAATGCTTTATCAACATATTTTTGACTTTATTATTCCTATCAGGTTTGCCTTAAATTAACGCTCATGAGTATATTTTCCAGGTGTTTCAGTATTTTATTAATAGAGTCCGACAGAGACTACATATTGTTCTGTGTATGAGCCCTGTTGGAGATGCTTTCCGAGCACGGTGTCGAATGTTTCCATCACTTGTGAATTGTTGCACAATTGATTGGTTTGTGCAGGTAATTAATTCAAGACTTCTCTTAATACTGATAGCACATGATATTTAGTTAAAATGTTTGTTTCCTGCTGCCTTCATTTGCTATTCCTCCTTAAACATACAGTTATTTTCTACATGCTTTAACATATATTCATTATCTAACAAAATATATATATATAATTTGGTTCATCCTGAAATGGGAATACATTGGTTCCTCATCATTCCAGATCCATCTCAGGGGCTGTTTTTGCACTAGCAATGAAGACCCCATTAGGAACCCATTAGGAACCTAATAGGTACTAAATTGGTACAGATATGTTATGTAGCATCTGCACACAAGACCCCTTATGAACTTGAATCTTCCATCAATGTTTAGATTCATTAGAAGGCCATAAATGAGTATCAGCCTCAGTCTTTATTAGGAATGTGCATGAATATTCAAAACACTTGAAATTCATTCGAATTTGGACATTTGAATTCACATCTAAACAAAAATCAAAATTTTTAAACATTCGTACAAATTATTCAGACATTCGTATGTGTATGGATATGTACACGTACTTGCCTGTACGCATCTTTCTCACAACTCTACGCATTTGTACAGATTCATATGGGATTAAAATGGGATGCATACAGATGTGTATGGGCACATACGAATGTTGTTGACATATTTGCATATACAGATTGAAAATTCACACGAATAGATTCAAATGTATTCAGATTGAATTGAATGTGAATACATTTGAATTTTAAACATTCAAATCGATTCAAATTTCCGGATATTCTATTTGAATTGAATCGTATCCCAAAAATTACATTCATGCACACCCCTAGTCTTTATTACACAATATGAAAATAGTAACACTCATTGAGTTAGATTGGACATTTTAGTATGTTAGGTACCTGTTTGCATTCTAGAAAAAAAGAAAAGTCACAAACTCATTGATGCCTAAAATAATGGAAATTGCAGTTAATAGCCACACCATCTAAGTAGTAAATCCATTCTGAGCCATTGTGTTCCTTTGTGACTTATCTTTCATTTTTCTTCTGATCTGTCAGTCTTAATCCTGCTGAGAGGATTGGGGATGAAGCAGGATTGCTACGTTCCAAATTGTGCAGTGCCAAGGTGCTATAAAGCAAAGACGTTTTACCAGAATAATCTGAAAGGCTTTTAACGGAGGAAGTAAAGTATAGGAAAATCGATTGAATGACCTTATTTTGTTCTTTTTCAGTGGCCTAAAGAAGCCCTTCTTTCTGTATCAAGGTCATTTTTTCAGCATGTTGACCTTGGAAGTGACCGCATGAAAGAGAAACTTTCCATAATGTGTGTAGACATTCACATGAGTGTAACAGAGATGGCAGACCAGTATTATGCCGAGCTCAGACGGCGCTACTACACCACACCTACATCCTATTTAGAGCTAATCAATCTTTACTTGACCATGCTAAGTGAAAAAAGAAAACAACTAGTTTCAGTAAGTTGATTATTGTTAGTAAGAATCTTAGGTTTTATACATGTACGATCTAAGTGCTTTGAATGTTTAGTGAAATGATTGTATCTACTTTTACAAATTTATACTGTATACAGATTTTGTCCTTTGCCACCATAATTTTTTCTTTGTTTTCTCTACTGTAAAAACAACAACAACCCTGCCTCCTTTCTTCCTCTTCTCTGCTCCTTTTTAAAAAAGCATTTTTCATATGCCTTGACTTGGGCAGAAGGCCAGTGGACACACAGATGGTCATATTATATTATATAATGAATTTTATGTCAATATTTCCCTGTCATGTTTATTTTGCCATGTAAAAATAGTGGATGTTGCCATCTTATCTTTCTTCCTTCAAAGAAATGCCTTTAAAATTTCCTTTTCTGTCTTCAGAAGTCCAATGAACTTTTCTTGTTAATCTCCTTTATCACCTGAACTTTCAGACACTAAAACACTCAGCCTTTGCTTTTAGTGAAACTGTTTTTATAATAGAAGAGACTGCAACAAATTCATTTTAGATGTAGACATCAATGAATGGTGTTCAGTAATGCAAGACAACATAGCTTTTAAAAAGTATTCTTATTCTTCAGGAAAATGTAGAAATATTGCAAAATGCAATGGTAATGAAAATCCTTGACTAGAAATTCCTATCCTTTGCTCCTTGTCAATAAGTGAAGTTCAATTTACCTACCTGGTGTCTCTGTGTGAATGCACTCATCTCCATGAATATCAAATTATATACAAGTTCAGATAAGGCACAGAGAAATATTGTACTCTTGGTGATAACGCACATCTAGAAGGCAGTTTGCATCCACATAAGCAGATGATTTCTTGCTGATTAGGGATATTAGTATTCATTAAAAAAAATCAAATGGTAAAAAACTGGTGGTAAACTAGTATTATTAGCATAATGAGGTCCAAATTGGATTCCAGACTATGAAGGGCATATACATTATTTTATTTTTATTTTGGCGGGGGGGGGGGACTTCTCAGCAGCATATAGGGAAAGACTGCAGGAAGAGATGCTGGAGGCTGACTCACACACACACAAAAAAAGCCAGATGAAACTTTAGAGAGTGGTTCTTGACCTGGGGGTCGGGACCCCTTTGGGGGTCAAACTACCCTTTCAGGGGGGTTGTGATGAGTCTCCTGCCACCCTTCCCTCCCACCTCCCAGCTGCTCTGCCCCTGTGGTTGGGGGTCTCCACAACATGAGGAACTCCATTAAGGGGTCACGACATTAGGAAGATTGAGAACCACTGCTTTAGAGGCACCGATCAGAACTGAAACAGCATTTTGCTGTCTGAAATGCAGATAGCTCTTACTTTGTACTAGGGTTCATTTGGTCCATTGTGAGACAGACTACCTGACGTGTGACAACCTGTGCTATTCAGAAATGGTCTGTGTCTCTGTGGTAGTTATAATGGCAGTAATTTTTGCATATCACCATATACAGTTGTGATTAATTTAAATTGCGCACTCCAGATTTTTTTTCTTAGCATATGATGCATTTGCATGTGAAGTCTGCTTTCTTTGTATCACACTCATAGAGGAAAATCTTAGTGTATGATAATAAGACGTAGGTGTGCATTAGGCAGCCAGTTTGTTGTGGAAGCCTGAAGCTGTAGGTCCTCCTCCTTGGGACTGGCAAGAGTGGAGGTTAGGCTGAGAGACTCTGGTCATGTCTCCACTCATCTGTTCAGGTGCCTAAGAGAAGGACCTCAGGTGTTGTGTTTCCACATTCAACAGCACACCACATCTGCCAAAGAGCATGATGCCTGCCTGAGGTGCTTGGTGGCTGGGAGTGAAACTGCACTCTTTGGAGAAGCACCCTGTCTCATTTATCAGTGAGCTACATCAATGGACATGAATACTGTAAAAATCCCAGTAACATGGTGTGAGGGTACTTCTGTTCAGGCACCCACCTAGAGGCATCCCCCACTGTGAACATAGAACTATAGTTTGTGATCTGCCAAAGGCCATCCTGTGACCTTTTATGGCAAAGTGGGGATTCAGATCGAAGGACTTCTACATAGGGTGTTTAATCCAGTCAACTGAGCCTGGAATGGAGAGATGTCCCATGGACCACACCAGCAGCTGTCCACAAGATGGTTGCCCTATCCTTCCATATGTTCTTTTCTTTTACAATCAGTAAACTATACTAATAGAAGAGAGCATGTTGAAGAACAGACTTGAATAGTTGCATGTATCCGGCTTACGTGCCTTAAAATGGCCAGGGACACAGATCTGCAGTGGCAAGGGTTGCTGCTCTTACACTGAATGTTGCAATGGAAAAGCCAGGCTGCTCTACCAGCAAGAGCCCTGGTGATCCACCATGTGGTAAGCCAGTAATGGTAGACTTGATAGTGTGGAAAACAGGGAGGAGAAGAAGAGTCGGGAGACAGCTGTAGGTGGAAAAAGAGGTCCAGTTTATTCCCGCAGGGCCTTTTATACAGCAGTCCCAAGGGCGTGGGGGAAATGACATCAATGCAACATCAGGGGAGGTGATTGGAGGAAAAGCTCCTGTCTTCCGGGTCAGAGGTCCTTCTGATGTTACATCCTGTGGCTGGAGGTGGGGAAAATCCTCAAACAGGAAAAGAAGAGTTGTCGTTTAAAAGCCATGTGCTTTGCGGACGCCATAACGCCCAAAGCCTGCTGCATGGAGTGTAAAGAATGCAGCACCCTGGTGGTGCTGAGTGTGTACTACAAGCTTATGGGACAGGAAAATAGTTGCTCCTTGGAAGGCTTGAGGAATGGAAGGCTGAAGAAAAAGAAGCCAGGGGAAAAACTGTGTAGCTTTTGTGGTTACTACACTGAATCATACAACTTCTTGGTTTGTTCAGCATAACTTGTGAGTCTTATAACTTATTTACTTCAGATTAGATGCTAGAGTCCATCTATTCACTACTAGCTTGAAGAGAGAAAGAGCATGTGACATTAGAAACTTACAGCAGAGTTAACCAATCAGCAGTTCCGAAACTGCAATTCTAATATACACAAAAAATGAAGTATTTTTAGGCTGAAGTGATATACACTTACAATAAACCAACAACCAAGCAGGGGGACAAAAATTCTCCAACTCTGAAATTGCAGGCCAGGGGGAATACTGGGGATGGCCCTGGAAGTGAGCTGCGTCTGGACCCCAAGTTTTGGGCTCCACATGTTGCATCATCAGGTTCGGGAACAGACCAGCAAGATGAAGCACTGGAGGGTATGGTTATGCACTTGAGGGTGTTCTAGCTGTTGGGATCATGCAGGCTGTGACTCCCATGGCATGCTCTAGTGTGTGAAACCCATGGTCTTATATAAACCATACAGAAGGTACCCTAGGTACTAGGTTTTGTGGTCACTTGTGCTTCTAAGATTTTTACACCTATTTGAGATTTTTAATAACGATCATTATTTTTCAGGCTCGTGATCGTGTAAAAAATGGTTTGACCAAGCTACTAGAGACAAATGTACTCGTTGATAAAATGAAATTGGACCTGTCAGCATTAGAGCCAGTCCTCAAGGAGAAATCAGTAGATGTTGAGGCACTAATGGAAAAGTTAGCAGTGGATCAAGAAAATGCAGATCAGGTACAAACAACTATCTGTTGTGACACTAAGCAATTCATAATGGTGTCGTCTTTAAAATATGTTTGGTCTGCTTAAATACCAATTGATCTTTAGTACATAATTCTGATGTAGCAGCATGGTGGGATGGAACAGAATGGGTTGATTTAATGCATTATTCAAATTCTTCTCAGCAATGACTTTGCAATTTTAGGATTACACCATTTGTCACTCAATCCAGACTTTTTTCCTATGTATTTTCTCTTTCATGTGATTTGCCATTATAGAATGAATGGTTAAGTTCATTGTTTCATCTTGCACTGCTAAGCATTAAAATGCCACCTCATGCCCTCAGAATGGCAATGGGGCGCATTGGGTGTTAATTGTAAGAAAATATTTGGTAACAAAGTATTCTAATTCTCTAGTGTTTTAGACCAATGTTTTAAAATGTTCCGATCATTCCACTTATGTCTAGGAACATCCTTTCCTAAGCTGTTTAGCATCAAACAAATGGTCCTTAATTGTTTCTTCTTTATTTGGGGGGCTCAATCCAACTTTCCTGAACACAGTTAAGATAAAGATTTGCCCTGTTGAGTGATTTGCTGCAATTTGGCCTTCTTACAATTGCAGAAATCGAGTATGATCACTAAAGTAATTGGGCAGTGTTGCCTAACATGTTTGTTTATAACTGTGGCCTGAACTACAGATGTTCCTGAATTACACTTCTGGGGACAGAATGCAGCGAGCTGTAGCTCATAATCATCTGGAGGGCCACATTTGGCTTGCAAAATAACCTCCATACACCCACACTTTAGCTCGGACTTTCCCTGGCAAAGCGAGAAAATTAAATGCCAGGGAGCAGTAAAAATTCCCCCTGTTGGTTTGGCTTTGACGAATCTGAGAAAACTCTCCAACTTGTCACAGCACAATCTTAAACATAGTTGCTCAGTGGCTTGACTGATTTCAGTGTCGCTTCCATCCCAGAAGCTTTACATTTTCATCCTGTTTCCTTCTCTAATGTACATCTGACAAATTGCATATCTGCAACTAATAACAGTGGTGCCAGGAATACTGATAGATTTAGGATAGGAAGCTCACAAGGACAGGACTTGATTTGTTTATTTGTCACTGTCACTGGTATCACTGTAAAACCGACCGCATATTTCTATTGTGTTTCCTTGTACTTTGAACAGAAGAATGGGGAATATGAAGGACCTAATCAAACTTAAAAGGTTTTTTTTTAAAAAAAATTGTAAGGCTTTGTTGTAAAGTTTCTTTTCCAACATATGAAACATATATATATATATATATCTTTCCCCCACCAGGTTAGACGCGTTGTTCAAGAAGATGAAGCTATTGCAAAAGTAAAAGCAGAGGAGACACAAGCAATAGCTGATGACGCTCAGCGTGATTTGGATGAAGCTCTCCCAGCTCTAGAAGCTGCCAACAAAGCTCTTGATTCTTTAGATAAAGCTGATATTTCTGAAATCAGAGTCTTCACTAAACCACCTGATCTTGTCATGACGGTGATGGAAGCTATCTGCATTCTTCTAAATGCAAAGTAAATTACTCATACTATTGTTTTTAATTTTAGCGGTCACTTTCAACATCCATCTTTGTGAATGCAAAATGTCAGCCTTTTCATAAAGCAGATTTCAATAGGAACACTAAATTCTTCCGCCTCTTCAGTAACACATCGTTGGATTTAATTATGCAACAGATTTTTCCAGCCAATGGAGCAGTGGTGGGATGGATAATCCTAGAACATATTGGCATGACATGGTCCATTTTGTATTATGGATGAGAGAAAAAGAAAAGAATTTGATGTGCCGTTAGCAGCAGCCAACACCATCCCTTACTCGTATTTTGCTTTTAATCTTGGTTCTACTGCATGTATTTATGTACTATAAGGATACTAATTATCAGGCAAAATTGGGCATGATAGACTATAATTGTGGCTTTGATTTGTAGGATTAGCCAAAAATGCCTAATGGTAAAGCACATCTACTTGAGCCAAATTCTGACTTTTCTGTTTGAAACAAGTTAATTATTATGGAGTGTGATGTCGATATGACATGCTTCAGGCAAAGTCAGCCAGAAATAAATATTCCAAAAAAACTAAGGTTTTATTTGCATTCATCAGAAAGTGGATGAAAGTCAAAGGGGATTTTGGCATAATATTTGAAAAGGACAAATAGTTCATTTTTTTCAAAGCTAAGCACAGCAAGGGTCACGTTTTTGCCCTTTCAGAGTTTTCCAAAGCATGGCTGTCTTAGATTTTCTTAAAATAAGCATGCTGATTTCCTATCTTAAATATATATTTTGACCAGGAAACCTGTGCTTCAGCCATGTCTTTTTACTTGCATAATTTACTATTTACTGCTGCAAGGTAGCAACAGGGTTCCTTGTTTTTGTGCTGTCATGAAAAATAATGTGGAATATCACATAGGTTACATCTACACACATTTTTTAAAGCAGCTAAAAACAGCTCAGGGTGGTAACATGCTGATGCTAGTGTTTGCATCCCATCTCTAATCCACAATAACAATCAGAGGATGCATTTTGGAAGTCCATTCCCTGGCTTTTAATTTGAATTATGGCAGTAAGGTGTGGACCCTACCACTTCTAAGCTGCTTTGGGGGCCCTTTCCTTTTCTACTTCTTTTTATTTTAGGCAGATGCAGCGATACATAATGTATCAGTAGTAAAGGTACTCTCTACTTGGAGTTACTTTTACAGTCATCACAAAGCTGATATGCCAAATCTATGGCATGTTCATGGTGGAGAATGGCAAGTCTTGACATTTCTCTATCACCATGGAGCCCTATAGGTATTTTAGCCATCATGAAATGATTGTTTTTCTTGCTGGTAACATTTGACACTTCTAGATTAGGAACATAAAATGAGGGAAGTAGGATAATGTCACAGCTGAAAGCGTCACTTTCAACTGCATGAACCAGAACTTGGTACACAGTAGAGTAGGTCCCTTTCTGAGTATCTAAAAGTCAAAACTTTCAACATGTCACCCTCTTTCTCCCACCCTTTGTCCTGATCCATATTCTACCACTGAGTGGTAACTATTACTAAGAAACTTGACTGTTGGTGCTGTTCTGATTAGCAATTATTGCATGTCCCTGTAGCATGATATAGGTATGATAAGAATGCTATTTTAAGGTATACATACAAGGATCATTACACTAAACATGACAGGTTTCTGAGAATAAGCAGGTATAGGACTCCATTGCAGATTATATCTGGAAATCTATACTCGATTTTTTCTTTCTTTTTTTTTAATTTGAGGGATTTCTGTGCTGCCCTTCATCCTTGAATCAAGTAGAATCCGAAGAATCAATTAACCAAATATGGGTGTTTTTCCACTGTCACTAGAAGTACCCATTAAGTACCCATTCATGGGTGCAAAAATACAAAAATGGGTACTTAATGGGTACTTCTAGTGACAGTGGAAAAACACC
>MTQE01000390.1:4078171-4092313 GCA_014337955.1 Aspidoscelis marmoratus
AATACAAAATACAACCCATAAGTTTAAAATCCCCCTTAAAACCCCATTCACAATAACCTCCTATTTAATTTTCAGACCCTTAACTAAATAATAATGGATATATGTCAGTCTATAGGCCAGGGTCCATCAAGTATTAAAAAGAACTGTTTTCAAGCCCTTGCGGAATTTGGTCAGGTCCTTTTCAAGCCTTAGGGCAAGGGGCAACCTGTTCCAAAGATATGGGACCAGGTCTTGAAAAGCTCGAAGTCTCGTGGTAGCCGTAGGTGTTTGAGGTGCAACCAACAGGGCTTTATCCATCGACCGCAGGTCCCTAGCAGGAGAATACCACGTTAATTTGGCTGCTAAATAACCTGGGGTTTGCTCTCTAACCGCCTTAAATGCCAGGACTAATATTTTAAAATAAGTTCTGGCACGAATTGGGAGCCAGTGTAATGACTTCCTTGCAGATGTGACATACACATATCTAGGCAGGTTCATCACCACTCTGACTGCTAAGTTTTGTGTTAAAATTAGAGGCAGTAAGGAGCTATTCGGGAGACCTGCAAGGAGACTATTACAATAATCTAACCTTGAACAAACCAGGGCTTGAACCAATGTTCGAGCTATGTCCATGGACAGAAATTTCCTAATTTTCCATATATTGTACAGATGGAAGTTACAAACTTTAGCTGTCTTTTCTATAAATGGACGTAAGGAGAGTGATCATCAAATATCACTCCAAGGTTTTTAGCTGCTGACGTAGGAGTTAATATGTGGCCTTGAAGATGAATGATTGGGCAGGAAATTGGAGTCCGTGGTCGGTCAGGTTGAACTATCAAGATCTCCGTTTTACCCATGTTAAGTTTTAGCCGATGAGTTGCCATCCACATAGCAATGTTCGTCAGAATTTCCTTAATCAAATCCCATTTGGGAGCACCAATATCCTTTCAACAGTAAGCTATAATAGCTAGGGAAAAAATAATGACTGTTTTAAATGAGGCACGATTTTTCATTTTTTCAAAACCGACACAGTAAACAAACAAACAAACAAAAGGTCTGCTAGATGTTAGTGTCCCTATGCCTAGCCAGTTTGGTCTCGTGGCTAGCGAGGCAGACTCTTATATGAGAACACCAGGTTTGATTCTGCCCTTCCCGCACAGAGCCAGCTGGGTGACTTTGGGATAGTCACAGCTGTCTTCTGAACTCTCACAGCCCTACCTACCTCACAGGGTGTTCTGTTGTGGGGAGAAGAGCAGAAGATTTGTCAGCCACTTTGAGTCCCTTTAAATGACAGAGAAAAGCCAGGTAGAAAAGCCAACTCTTCTTCTTCTAATGCACATTGAAGGCCCAAACTGAATTTTTCTTTTTTATTTGCCGTATGGTTATTGGAATGATATTTTCATCAGGTACATTTTGTTGCTAGTGATTTTTCACGCAGTGATTGGTAGCAGGGCAAGAAAAATCAGTAACATAATAACATCCCATCATGGGACTGTTGCATTACTTGTTGAGGGGGGGGGGATGATGTGGAGGTGTTTGTTTTCATAACATCCCCATGCCACTGCAAAGTGATTTATATATTGCTTGACATATATGACTTGATTTATATATGACAGTAGCACTCTAACGGGTTTTTATTACCATTTCAAGCCTTCTGTAAGATAAAGATATTAATTCCAGCCCACACTTGCTCTGTGATTTATCAGAATTAATGGGTGATATAAGCTGAAAGTAGTATGAATATTGTCACTACTCTTGAATGTCAAGTCCCATCAAAGTACATTAGCTTGGTTGGTTTAGCAACAAGCTGAGGATCATGAGCACTTTTTAACCTGGCTATTCCCCGACGGATGGAGCAGACTCACTGTGGGTCATCTCCGTCGGCTGTATGGAGCCAGGTAGATTTAAACATTGATATTCACACTTTAATATGTTCATGCCTAATATCACTTTTTCACTTTTGTTCATTTTTGTTTAACCCAGTTCCTTGTTGTGGTGTGGAAAATAAACAAGATTGTAGTTCTCCATGCGCTTGAAGTTCTACTGAACTCAACCGGAATTACGATTCAGTGAGCATGAACAGTGTTGTGTTTTCAATCTGTTATGTCTAAAGTTTCTTCCAGATAGCAAGAAGCAATGTGGGATCCTCAGATGGGAGGAACTACCCTTGGCTTACCTTCACACTTAACAAATGTGTTCAGTCCAAGCGAAGTTACTACAAGCCTCCAAGCACCTGCCCCTTTTCTCTGTTCTTTTTCACTTACTTGGCTGGCTTCTGGTAGTCCTTCTTAGGCTTATCATGTTCACTGTTCACCAGATGCACAAGTAAGCAAGACTTTTATGGGTAACCCAGAATAGCTGAATTTCCCATAATAGTCTTGCAACAAGCATTTTTTTTTCTCTTGCAGTATGTACTATACTGGAAATGCCTCGGGTATATCTGGCATTCCTAATTTAGTACCAAGAGGACTGCAGATTTTGCAATATCTCTAGAGGCAGCTAAGGTTCATGGTCACACCTTCTTCATTCCATCTTCAGATCTGACTATTCACACCTTTTCATGTATGTTCATTTTATTTGTGGACTTTCCATTCAGAAAAGTCCATATGGAGGAAAGTCCACAAATAAACTGGATAGAAATGAAAAGGTGTGAGCAGTCAGACCTGAAGATGGACTGAAGAAGGTTTAAAATAAAGGTGTATCAACCGCTTTCTTTTGATATTTTATTTGGAAGAGTTGATAAATCAACAGTCTTTAAACGCTCCACAGATCATAATTTTACTTTGGGTTATATGTTAACAGAAAAATCTGTTTTACTAATCTTTATTAGTCACCTTTCTTCCTAAACATGTTTTTCCTCCTTGCAGGTCTGTATTAAAGTAACCATTATCAATTTTACTGTTACCAGATCTGGCCTAGAAGATCAACTTCTAAGGTATTTATTAGTTTTTTAAATATATATATATACTATTTACTTCTTTTTTGAAGAATATCTATAGTATGCATTTACAGTTTCTGGATATGTGGAAATGCCCCCAGTTAATATAACTTATGTGGGCTGAACTTTAGTTTTTCAAGTCTTCCTTGCAAAATTACAAGCATTCTAACTTGATGGTATTATTGCACCAATGGCAGAAAGTGCCTGTCTAGCTTTATTATGTGGCATTGACATTAAATATATGAAACAACCTGTATTTGGGTATCATTTTAATCCTAGAATTTAACTGTTGTTGTTTTGTACTGTTTTTGCATATTTTTTTAAAAATATATACATTCCTATATATATCAATGTAATGTTGTATAGTTAAATATGATACTCCAAGGTCTTCTCAGTAACAGAAAGGTCATGAATATAATAAAAGAATGAACAACTAAAATGTTAACTTCAGTAGTGGAGGGTGGAACCTCTTATAATAACTGGAGAAAGAGGATAAGATTGAAGACAGGTAAGATATTTTTGATTGATCAGTTTTGCGAAATAGCAAGAGAACAGAGGAAAATGTCCTCTTGTCTCATAATTAAGATTAGCCCAAGGCCATCTTAATGCAGATGTGGTTCATTTTTGGGTACACTCTGTGCAAATCAGTGTCCCTTCTAATTTAGTTTTCAGCACACAAGAGAAGAGATACAGAGCTTAACAGGTGAGAAGTCTAAATGACTCATTCTGCATGGATAACTGGAAGGCTTGCCTTCTTTCAGTCCAGAGACACAAGTATAGAATGGTGAGATTCTTTTCAGGAATAATACGTTAAAAATACACTTCTGATTTTAATGTAGCATGCTTCTGTTAGGTGTATGAGAAACACTGCACTAACACATTAGTATATAGATCAGTGCTGAGCTGAGAAAGTACCTCCAGAGTGGGAAAGAGGGAAACAAAGCACCTTTCCATGCCTGCAGGTACCCCCCTTCCTCATGTTAATGGAAAATACAGGAGACCTCACCATCTGCTAGTACACTCCATCTGCACAGGGCAGACTGTGATCCACATCAAGAGGCCCTTAATCTGGATCGCCAGTAGACTTTGATATTAGGTTTAATGGTGGACTAAGAGTGCCTAATCTGGAAAATGGAGGGATGCAGAAGGAGCCCATCAATGTGTTCTGGTTACAGAGGAACCCATTTTGCTGGTGAGCCTTAATACACTATGTGGGTCCCCATATTGGAATTCATGCAGCCTGGTCTTAAGCTCACATGAACATGAGGGACAATGCTGGAGTTGGGCTGGAACATGCCATGTGCACGTGGATTAAATTTTCTCAGCCCAAAGTGGTCTGCTCTGTTCCTGCCTTACTATTCCTGACAAGAGGTTGTAGGCTCAGAATGGCCCTAAAGCCCCAAGAGTGCTTCCAATGTAAAATTCAAGCAGGGCTTGTGGTGATGCCATATCCTAGGACTGCCCTATGGCCAAGGAGTCACCAACCACTGAGCAGCCTTACTTCCAAGTAGACCAGAAGCACTGGTGCAGGATTCTCCTCCTGATTTCTGTTGGGGAAGGGAGCAAGGACAGGTCCAAACCTCCCTTCCAATCATCACCCTCTTCTCTGCTATTTTTTTTAACAAATATAGCAGGGAAAGGGGAGCTCAGTGTGGATAAATTCAACCAACATCTCATTATGGTCCATCATTACTACTCTGTCGCCAGGCAACAGCAGCTTCTTTCTTAGCTTCTGTGAGGCAACCAAACAGAGGTAAAGGGAACCTGATAGCCTGGTTCCTCGAGTCCACTGTTATTCTGCTGTTATACAGGAGAGGCAGTTTTCTACTTGTTACTGTTGGAAGCAATTACATAAGACATGGATCAAAAGAGGACATTTCCCTGTTACATTCTGGTTGTGAGATTTCTTTAGCATTGAACCCGTTATTTCAGTTAGCTTTGTATGCTTAATATTTTTATATTACAGGAACTTGACAGGTTCGTCAAGAGACTTACAATTATGTTATCATTTCTGTGTTAAAAAAAAGTATCATTCAATATGAATGAGTATAGTAAAATACAATTTGCTGTTTTGGGGAGTTCTGGACAAATGATTCCATTGATGTCATGGTCTAGTACTGTGTAGATATGACAGCTAGGCTTGCGAGTTTAATTTAATGTCTTGAACTAGATGGACCATGCAAAGAAGTACCAAGGATAATTCTTATGCCACTAAGAACAGTTCTCCTTCCATTTTTCCTACTAAGAGTGCATAATTGTTGTTTATTGGCCTAATGTATATTTGCATGTAATTAAGTGATGTAAAATTTGCAGAACAAAATATCTTAAAACCATCCTTTGACTGAATAGATTACACGGGGATATTTTAAGTCTACCTGAAATATAAAAATCTGGACCTCATTTGTTATTCATTCTTATCTGATTTATACTGCACCTCTTAGAGCTCAGTTCCCTTCAAACTATTAAATATAAAACAACTGCAATTCTTCTAAACAGTAATCATATTTTAAATAAGGCTTCTCTTTTAATTTGAACAGTAGCAGTTCATGTATTGTAACAACGAGTTTTGAAAGTAGATTTTAAAAAAATCATTTTTTTCTTTTAAAATTTTCACCAATAAGTCAAGCATGAGAAATATTCCATTAATCTGGGAGCTATCACTGGAAAGTCTTGTTCTGATCTCAAAAATCAGATTAATATTTTTGTACATTAGCATCCTTATAATCTGATGTTTCAACTGGGCAGCTCCAATGGAAATGTTAAGATTTCAGCATTAAATATACATTAAAATAAACATATACATTAAACTGGACTGTTATAAATCACTTTCAAGTACATCTAAATTCTGCAAACATCTGCTAGCTACAGTGTGCCTGTACAATAACATGCAAGAACAGTGCACCCCTGCCCACTATGGGCACATGAAACCAGAAAGTAGCCACAGAGAGTGTGCTGTCAGGAATGCCTACTTGCATTCTTCTTTGATTTTCATTGCATTATCCTTACAGGGACTGTTCACACTTGGCCTTTTTCTGGAGTATATCTCAGGATAGGGTTGTGTGGCCCACGTGCTAATGCAGACTCTGGTAGACCTCACCTGCACTAGCATATGGACAGCAGGCCCCTATTCCAGGATATATTCCAGAATAAAGCCAAGTGTGAATAGGCCCCTGGGTTGCTGTAGAGATTCCAGGCCTACCAGTCCTATTCTTCTTACAGGTTTCAGGAATGTTTGTTGCTTGTGTCCTCTAACCTTAATTTTAATTATATCTTTCTATAATTATGTTGTTAGCTTGCTTTCTTTTTTGCAAAAGATCTTGAGATGATGTTTTAATGTTAAGTGACATATAAATATTTTAAATAAAAATAAATAACAGGTGAATGTCAGCATAAACCACCAGCTAAGATATAAACCTATGAGGCCCTCCTGGTGATTCCATCTCCAGGTGATGTAAACTGAGCAGTAGCCAGAGAAAAAGCAATTTACTCCTATGGCCCCCGGCTTTGGAACAGCTTCCCTGTATCCATTTGCCAGGTGCAGACATTAAGTTCTTTGCAGGGCTTGTTGAAAATTCATGTATTCACACAGGCTTATGGGGGTTAATTTTGCCTTCTCCTCCTTCTCACCTTTTTTAAAAATGTAATTTTACTCTGGATTTTATTTTATTTCCCTAGTTTTAATCTCTGTACTTAGTTTTATGTTGCTTGTGTTTGTGTACTGCGCTGAATGGCAATTTAAAAATGAATATTAATGAAATATAAATGAATAGATGAATGAATGAAAGACAGTAACCCAACTAACTAGTGATGCAAATGAGAAACAAAAGGCTAAACTACTGAACTCTTATTTTGACCTAGTCTTCTCCAAAGAGGGGACACGAGTTCCACTAAATGAATGGATGAGCTCATTGCAGCCCCAACAATGGATCTAGATCCATTTGGGATTTGTCAGAGTGGAAAACAGAGGTTGTTTTTAAAAAGACAGTTGAGGCTTCAGATATGGCCCCTCATTCAGTTTTGAATTACCAAAAGAGTCTACCATGGATCAGCATGGACTAGATGGGCTGTGGCCTGATCCAGTAGGGCTTCTCTTATGTTCTTAATGAGCTACCTTGCCTCTTAGCTATTTTAATTAGGGGTGTGCACAAATGCAGTTTCTGACGTTTGATTCATAATGAATCAAATATTCAAAAATCCAAATTTGTACCAATAAAGCAAAACAAATGTCTGGATATTTGAACCAATACGAATAAATTTGTATGTATTCGTTTGAATATTTGGTATGTATCCAATGATACAAATCTCATATGCATCTGTACATCCCATTTTCATCCTGTATGTATCCATACAGGTGTGTACAGGTGTACACATACGAATGTCCAAATTAACTCAAAATATTCATATTCGTACAATGTCTGGAAGTTCGATTCATATACGAATGTCCGAATTTGTACGAATAACGAATATTTCAAATATTTGTGCACATCCCTAATTTTAACATATCTCTATGTTTTACAGTAGATATCCTTTCTTTTTCCTTCTCCTGTTAACTTTGCCAATAACATTAGATTTAAATCCAGAGAACTGGCATTCGATTCTATTACATCAACACTTCATTAAAATGTTTTAAATAAATATATTTAAATATACAAAGTAATTATTACGAATGGGTCGCTCTACAAAACAACAGGAACACCTATGGTAATTTTCTCTAAATCTGTTTTACCTTTTGTTTTAGTGATGTTGTGCGACTTGAAAGGCCTGAGCTAGAGGATCAGCGAACCCAGCTGATTGTGAGAATCAATGCTGATAAGAATCAACTTAAAGCCATTGAAGACAAAATTCTAAAGATGCTTTTCACATCAGAAGGAAATATTTTGGACAAGGAAGAACTCATCAATACACTCCAGGAATCAAAGGTAAGAAGTGTTTATTTTTTAAAAAAAGTTTAGATCTATCTATCATCTGTCTGTCTGTCTGTCTGTCTGTATCTGTGTATCTGTGTATCTGTATCTATACCTATATATCTATATCTATCTATCTATCTATCATATATAGATAGATAGATAGATTAGATAGATAGATAGATATTGAAAATCACTATGTGCCATGAAGTACTTGAATTACATTAGGAAGAAATGTAAGTCTTGACAAAATGAAGATGGTAAGTATTGTTCTCTATGCATAGTGTGTGCAAAGTATACTATACATGGTATTGCATGGATATTATTTCTCTTATGAGAAATGATGACCGGTGAATTGGGAATGGTAATGTGGTGGGGTAGAGGCTCCAGCCAAGAAGTACAGAATATCATATGGCACTGAATCCTGCTTCATCATCTGACTTCAGCTGGCCATCATTGGTTATGATAAGCGTCACATTGTCATAAGACAAAGGTAAACATGCCCTCATATGAAACTCAGTTCCTGGTGATTACATGAGCATGCGCATGCAATTTTCTTGGCAACAATCCAAGAATTAGTTGCTCCCCAAGGCTGTCTTTGGTTCTCAGATGCAATAAGTAGCTTCCCTGCCCCCCCAAAAAACCCCTAAAAATGTGTGCCATCAAAGTCATTGATGTTGTGGCATCACAGAGTTTGCTCTGGTTAACGAGAGCTTCAGAAAGGAGAGTGTCCAACGGGGACTCTTCCTTATGATTTAGCTTGAAGACTAGCAGCCATTCCCAATGTTTCAAAACAGCCTTATGCACATCTCTAATGCTAGCGCATTTGAAAACTCTACGGCACATACGAATATGCTAATCACTTTATCTTGTCCTGGACAGCAAAATCTAGTTTGAATGCAGTACAGTGGTACCTTGACATACGAGTTTAATTCGTTCCGTAACCTTGCTCTTATGTCAAATCGCTCGTATCTCAAAGCAATTTTCCCATTAATCCATTCCAGCTCCCAAAACACCACCTCAGTTGTTTTTGTTATGTACTGTACTGTATTTACATACTCGTATCTCAAATCTTGCTCTCATCTCAAGGCAAAATATCACTCGCTCGGCGGCTTGTATCTCAAAACACTTGTATGTCAGGGCACTTGTATGTCGAGGTACCACTGTATTGTGTTTTGAGGTTAATTAGGCAGAATGCCTTTTATGAAATTTATTTATGGGTAATTTCAGCATCATAGACATACTAAAAGCTGTGTGTATGAGACTGTTTATGCTGTATACTGGGTTTGTGTCAGTTAGTATTATATCAGCTTTATATGGCTTGGCATTTTTAAATAAATTATTCTCCTTAAAGATTTATTATGAAACCTAATGTAGCATAGTAGCTAAAAAGCTGAACTATGAGTTAGATGTTCTTAGTTTGAATTTTACTATTGTCTTAAAATCACTACGTTGCCTTGTAAAATTTGTTCTGAATGTTTCATATGTATCTTAAAAACTATGATGTGAACTTTTTTATTATTAGATTACATCTGGTGCCATTAAAGTGAGACTTGTAGAAGCAGAAACAACGGAAGAACAGATAAATGCTGCACGTGAAAAATATCGCCCTGTTGCTACTCGAGGCTCAGTCATGTATTTTGTGATTGCAAGTCTGTCAGAGATTGATCCAATGTATCAATTTTCCTTAAAATATTTCAAACAGGTTTGGATTTCTATTTTACTCTCTCTGTGTGTCACACACACACACACACATTTCCCTTTGAAAAGGGAATGGTTCATTGAAAATCTGCAAACTGCCATCTAACATGCCAATTCCACTAAAACTTTTGATGTTTCCAAAAGTTATACAGTTATTGTTATTATGTTAAAGGCCCCCTCTCCAATAGTTTTCCTTGAGTCATGGTGGACTGCGGTTTGAAAACACAAAGTACTACATACTAGGGTTGTGCACGAATGGGTTTTTTTCATTCAAATTCGAATCAAATTGAATATCCATACATTCAATTCGATTTGAATGATTAGAATATGAATGCAACAAAATCTGATTCGAATTGAATACATTCAAATCTATTTGTTTGAATGTTATATTTGAATCTGAAGAGACGAATGTTGACAATATTTCTATTTGAAGATATGAACGTCGACAACATATGTGTTATACGTATTTGTACACATCTTTCCCATATGCGTACTGTTTTTGTCCCATATCATGAGCGCAAATGTGTACAGATACAAATGAGATTCGTACAGCTGCACATTTGAATGTTTTGAATCATTTGAATGAATGTTTTGGAACATTCAAAATTTGTTTGAATGTTTATATTCTAATGTGTAGACTTTCTATTCGAATTCAAATATCCACATTCAGTCAAATTCGATCCAAGTTTGAATGTTTAGAACATTAGTGCACATCCCTGCTACATACCTGCTTAGTTAGTAAGTTGGGATCGTTGAGACATCCCTTAGTTAGTAACAGAGAGGTGCACAAATTTTTTGTGGGTTTGATTTGAATCAAATCAAATGTGAGGAAATGTCAGGCAGGGCTGCCATAATATTTGTATGGGATTCTGTATATATGTATATAATGGCTGCCTGTTGTTTTGGAACTGACAGTTGACTCCCCCTCCCTGCTGAGATCAAGTGATACATTTCTGCTTGAAGGTTTTGGCTCCAAGTTTAAATTGGTTTTGAAAAATAGTTATTGTTCATTGGTTAAGGGCCAAACCTCACCCAGCTATGAAACATATAAATATGCTGGGCTTTCTGTTCCAAGTTGCTCCAAACAAGAAATGTCCAAATGCTGAGCTGAAATAAATCACTGTTCATCTTTTTAAAGAAAGGGTCTCGTGATCATACTTTGCCAGCCTGACAGGAAATTTGCATTAATACGAATAGAGCCCCTTCAAGTATAGTAAGACTTGAATTTGTTGCAAATGAGTACTTAGTGCTAGTGGAACACACACACCCCTCTAGATTTGAATCCGTGCTGCCAGTCACACATGCAAACCCCCTATGAATCAGCTCTGGACACTTTGAATCCTCTCTGAATCTGCTCTGGATCCTTTGCAGATGCAACTGGGCAGCCATTTTGAACCTCCCCACATTTATGCATATAACGAAGCTTTGAACAAATGCATGAAAACATTTGCTTCATATTTGAATGTCAGTCTTCAAATGTAGCCAACATTCCATATTAATTTGAATGAATTTCAAATGTGGTGAATATTTGTTCACATCCCTAGTTAGTAATGTTCTGGGCACTGTGGCCCTGGGCTAACACATAAGTAATTGATTATGTGAAGAAATGTTGCCATTACATATAGTTATTGCAGATTGGAATTCTGGCAGCAGAAAGGTTAACCCACTATATTTCACAGGCTAAGAATGTCAAAGTTTTGCTTAGACATTAGTGGAAAACTCTATCCAAACTATTGTTTCTATTATTCCAGTAAATTATCCATTTTTGTTTTCTTCTAGAGCAGTGGCTCTCAACGTTTTGAGAGCCACGACCCCAAAATGAGATCCCCCAGGCCTCCGTGGAGCTGGGGCGGAGCTGGGGCGGGGCGGGGGCAGAGTGGGGCGGAGCTGGGGTGTGGCGGGGGCGGAGCTGGGGTGGGGCCAGGGCCGCTGGGGCCGTTTTCGCTCCCCCCCGACCCGGAAGTCCTCCCGCAATGCCGGATTTTAGCGGGCGAAGGGCGCTGGCGGCGAGGCACCAGTCCGGCGCCCTTCACCGCCATCGCTGCCTGCCGCCGCCGATTTCTCCTTAAAGCAGCGGCGGCGCTGCGGCGGCGCGGCGGGGGGGATGCGGGGGGGCCTGCGGAGCCTTTGGCGACCCCGCCGAAATGGGTGCGCGACCCCAAATGGGGTCGCAACCCACAGGTTGAGAACCACTGTTCTAGAGAATGAATCTGAAATAGTTCCTTCATACAATTTGCATAACATAGCTCGTCTTTGTGTGAAAAACAACTGTAGCTGAAAAATGCAAATATAAAATATACTAGAAATGTTACACAATTTCACATCACATCAAACATAATCCAATCTGTCTGTCCATCCCTCTGTCCATCTCTGTTTCTCCAGAATAGACCCCACATAGTAGAGACTGGAAACCAGGGACTAGTATTAGAGATATTTGAATATTCTAATATTAGAATCAGTTAGTCAAAGAATGGCAAATGAGGTACTTTACAGTAATGTATGAACTATGCCAGTAATATAAAATAATCAATATAATCCTTTTTTAAGTGCACAAATTCACATGTGCACTCTTTCTCTTTCTCTTTGTATAAGATGTAATAATAACCAAAGCAAAACTACAGTAAGGTTTTTTTTCTCTTCTCCTTGCAGCTATTTAACACAACTATTGAAACATCTGAAAAAAATGATGTCCTGGAGGTTCGACTGGCTATTCTACTTACTCAGACCCTCTATGCAACTTATACTAATGTTTCCCGGGGTCTTTTTGAACAGCACAAACTCATTTACAGCTTTATGCTATGTATTGAGATCATGCGGCAGAAGGAGGAACTTACAGATGTTGAATGGAACTTCTTCCTCCGTGGAGCTGCTGGATTAGATAAGGTATCTGGAAGAAATAATTGTAATAAGTGAAACTATAAATTTTCATGGTACTGAAGATGGCATAATATAAGAACGTAAGAGAGCGCTGCTGGATTGGGCCACAGCCCATCTAGTCCAGCATTCTGTATTGCACAGTGGGCCAACAATTGTTTATGGGCATCTGAAGCAGAAGACAAATGTTCCAGATGAGCCTCGCTGGTGATGGTTTCCATGTACAGGACTGCATCTTAATGTGAGATGCCTATACTGTATATGAAGGTGAGATAAACACAGGAGTAGGAAACATTCAGGTTTTCCTTTACCTGTACTTAACCCACAGATTCTACAGCAACTTCTGTGTGGTCCATAGGACTGTACCATTAGGGTTCTGTGAGCATTGGATGCACATGATAGCATGTTGCTCAGATGGCTTGGCCTCCCAGAGAACGTGTTGCCCACATGGTCCATTTGCCTGGACCACTCCCAGGGTGAGAAAAACCCCTTCCAATAGTGTCTCTGGCCAAGTCCCTACTCTAGCCACTGCCATGTGGACAAGTGTCAGCAGCTGGAGCAACCCATGCAGCACTCTGGAACCCAGTGACATTTTGCCAGCCTCTGGGACATCACAGAATTCTCCCGAGCCTGCAGCATTGAACATTGGGTTAACTGTTACATGTGGAAGCTTCTGTCATTGCTGACACTGACTCTTTCTAGTAACCAAACCTCATACCCCAGATCAGAGCAGCTTGTTTTCCAAGTGTAAATTATTGGGGTTTAACATTTATATACCCCATAGAGTCCAACATTATCATGCTAACATTTTAAGAGTTATTTCCATGGTGATCAAGGGCATTTCTGAAGCACTCAATAAACTTATTAAATCTTCATTTTCAGTGTTTTTTGCTACATTTCACATTAGAACTGAGGAAGTTCTCTGAAGTTATTCTTTCAGTAGCCTGTTTTACTTGACATAACCTCTCTTCTTTTTGAAAGGAGCGACCGGCCAAACCTCAGGTACCATGGCTTGAAGATAATACATGGTTCATGTGCTGTGACTTAGAAGAAACTCTTCCAAGTTTTGAGAGGATTCAAAAAGATATACTACTAAAGCCCATTTTCTTAAAGTTAGGTAATAAAATAAATCTCAGATGAAATAATAGACTACCCCCTGCCAAGAATGTCTAATTGTTCAGATTTCAAACTTACTTCTCTAATAGTTTGCCTGTCTTCTAAGTTTGGTCTCATGGTTAAAGTGTTAGAAGTTGCTTTATTTTTATTATTATTATTATTATTATTATTATTATTATTATTATTATTATTATTATTATTATTATTATTATTATTATTATTATTATTATTATTATTATTATTATTATTATTATTATTATTATTATTATTATTATTATTATTATTATTATTATTATTATTATTATTATTATTATTATTATTATTATTATTATTATGTAAAACAACAGTTACACACAGCAAACGAGATCACTATGCTGGATTTCGTATTATATCACTAGTCGGGCACTTCCCAAGCACCTAGGACTATGTGATGTATCAGCGAATTATGCGAGCAGACCCCAGTAAAGTGGCTTTTTGTAGTTGGCAGATGGATATCTTGTCAATGCCAATGGTTTTTAGGTGCTCGCTGAGATCTTTTGGTACCACGCCCAGTGTGCCGAAGATGACTGGGACCACTTTGACTGGTTTTTGCCAGAGTTGCTGAAGTTCAATTCTCAGGTCTTCGTATCT
>MTQE01000390.1:4098454-4116280 GCA_014337955.1 Aspidoscelis marmoratus
TGTGATGTTTTTTCAAGCTTTCCTACAAAATTTAATAATAATAATAATAATAAATTTTAAAAGATCAGATATGACTTCCTAGTTGATCTAGCAGCAGGTTTTTTTTGCTTTGTTTCATTACTCCTGTTTTGTGTTTTGATTGGAATGAAAATACAGATGCATGACTCAGTTTCGGGGGGTACTGATATTATTACAGATAGTCATAACTTAGGATCTCCACTTGAATATAACAAAGATGCACTTGGTTTCTATATTCAATATGCATGAATGTTATACTGTAGGTTTATATGCATAGATATGATGGGGGGTGTTGAAGCGCTCATCTGGATACAGTGCTGCCATTTTGCACAGATTCTTGCACACTCTCACCAATGAGGGCAGTTTTCATCTTTGCTGGCTTGCCAAGGGAGAGATTCAGAGAGGTGCCTACCCTGGTCAGGGAATCCCTGTGATCTTCTCCAGCAAGCCCAGTCAGCCCTGCTGTGTCCCATCTCCATGCAACTGAGGAATCAGATGAAGAGAAATACCATGCTGTCCCTTGTCCTGCTTTCTATCCAGTAGATTGACAAGGCACCATAAGTCATATAAATGGATAAACAGTAAGCAAGCCAATAAGATGTAGGAGGCATTGTGCTATAGGGTGGGATATAAGTGTAAATCAATCAATCAATAAATCTTGCAGTTTCTCACAAAGAGAAAATCTCTGGGTTTGGGCTTACCTCTAGAGTTCTCTGCCCTCCGATATATATCCTTTAGGAACCTTCTGGAGTTCTGTCTTTTCACTTAAGTTCTTTCACCCACCCCTGTTTTTGTACTGATTATAGCATTGCACACTGATTTTAGCATTTTTTTAAACCTTGTTTTTATGTTAGTTTGTAAAGTGCTTTGAAATCTTTTATGCACAAAATATTTTAAATCAATAAATGGTGTAATTTCATGATGAATACTATTTATTCTGTCTTTCAGAGTGCAATCAATTTCATTAGGGCAAGGGCAAGGACCTATTGCAGAAAAAATGATCAAGGATGCAATGAAAACAGGAAATTGGGTATTTCTACAGAATTGCCATCTAGCTGTTTCATGGATGCTAGCTATGGAAGAGCTTATAAAAACTTTTACAGAGCCAAGTACGTATTTTCCTTGTATGCCTGCTGTGTATTTCAAATATCCCCTTGATTGTTAAGGACAAGGGCAGATAACCTAATAAGGCTTTAAAAATGTTTCATCAAGACAGGTTATTGTAGCTCTCATTCATTTTGTAGATGATAGTAACTTTTGCTAGTTTACTATTTTTAAGGAGTTTCATGTGCCTTTTTTTAGTCTGTTAAAAAAGCGACACAGTTAAACAAAGCAACTCTGAGGTAACTTCATGACTGTTTGAAGGTGGGATTGTTCACACATTAGTCTTCCTGTCCCTCTGTCAAGAACATTCTAAGCTACAAAGTGTGAATTACAGATTGGATGAAAACTTGAGCCTCGATGGTTGTGTCCCCATGCACATTTTGGCCAAAATCAAAATCGCTTTTGGGAGGGGCCGTCCCCATACATTTTTTATTTGGCCCGATTTTCTTGGAACAAATTGCCCAAACCAGGACCAAATTTGGTTCTGGAAAAAATTGTTCTTGACACAGTTTGGGTGATATGGTCCGATCCAAGCCTGTGCATGGGGACGATCCCAGGCTATTTGTGGAGGAGACTGGCTTGGTTTTACTCCCTTTCACACAGCAAGCAAACAATCCACCCCCTGTTCATGATTGTGGCTTGCCTGGAAAAGGGAGTAAAGCCAAGCCTCTGCCCTGCCAGCCGCAATCGTGAACAGGGGGTGGATTGCTTGCTTGCCGTGGAAAAGCAATCCACCCCCTGTTTGAGATCATGGCTGGCAGGGCAGAGGCTTGGTTCCTGAGTGAAGCAGAGCTGCACAAAACAGCTCAAGTGCATGGAGGCAGCAAGATTCGGCTTCAGTCCACCTTAGCGGTCATGGCATGGGGATGGGCAAGATCCGGGTTCAGTCCCGCACCCAGTCACATGTGAGCCAATCCCGCCCAAATCGCAGCATGGGGATGTGGCCCACATGCACTCATTTGCTTATAAAGTGTTAACACCTTGCATACCTGCTCTTCTGTGGAGGTTCATATTCTAGATACAAACCTGTGGGTTAGACATGTCTCTGCCCCACATGTTGATTACACACACACACACACACACACACACACACACACACATTTTAAGCAGGGACATATCTGATCCTGTATATTGTGAGCTACTCTTAAGAATTTTCTTATGAGCCTTGGAGCAAGGTGAGCCATAAATAAATAAAACAATGTCTCTAATTACAATTAAAATTTTGGTCTGAAACTTAAATTATATCATGCATTTCTGTTTCTAAAATGTATTTTTCAGATACTTCTATCCATGAAAATTTTCGTCTTTATTTGAGTTCCATGCCATCTAATACCTTCCCTGTCACTGTTCTTCAGAATTCTGTCAAGGTAGGATGGTTTTTTTATTACATTTTAAAGAAAGTAACATTCCCCTTTCACACAATGAGCTGTTAAAGACTCTGCTTACAACAGCTAAAGTGGAAATTGCCCTATTTTGGAAATTTCCAGGACGCTTATCTCAAGACATCTGGAACGTGCGAATATGGTCTCAACTTGTCAATGAACTGTTAACAGCGCAGAAAGAAAAGATGCAAGCATTTGAAGTTACAAACAAATTTATTGGTAAATGGGTGCCATTTATTAAGAAAGCTCAACTAAACACAAACTATAGGATTGCTGATTTGTATTCTTTTAAAGTGTTAAAGAGCAAAATCCAAGCGTTATTTCCAGAATTAACTTGGTAAAGGTAATATATGGGTCATTGGCTGAACTGGTGGTGATTCATTTGAGGTGTAGGCATTAAGTAGAGTTGAGTCTTGTTTTGTTTTGTTTTTGTTTGTCTGGTTGAAATTTGCCCTGTTGTTGATAATAGTAATTGCAATGTTTGAGATATAATTGTATAATTACTAAAATAAAATAAAATAAAGGTAGGATCTTTTGAAAGTAAAGATAAAATGGAAAATGGAAGTGCACCTAGAACATTGTTGAGTTTCGTTCATCTGGATAGGCATCTCCAAAGCATTTGGGGATATAATCGAAAACCAGAGATCTAAAATAATTGCAAGAATATTAATGTTTGACATTCAGAAAACACACACACACACATAAAAAGACTTGTCATGTTATGCTGCTAGGTGAATTTCAATAGAGGCATTATTATTTCTCTCTTCAAAGAATTATACCAAAACAAAGGTACCTGGACACTGAAATATGTGTTACTTAGAATATATACAATATATATAAGAGAATCAATTTGACAGATGGAAAGTGAGCCAGGGGAGGGGGGCAGAAAATGAAACATAGGTATCGAAATGAATTTTAATGTAGGTTCTATTATTCCTATTTAAGCTTCATTTTAATAAAGATATAAAACTGCACACTGAGCATTTTTAGAAAGATGAATGAATTTAGGTGATGATTGTTACGATGAACATATTGGTCATAAAACATAAACCAGTAGTATGAATCAATCCTAAACCAATTGCTTGACTATATGCAGGGATACTGATAGGGTTGAAAACTGAAGCATCCACTTGATTCTGACAGATTTAAGAAGCTTTTCTTCATCATGCAGATACTGCTAGGGTTGGCAGTTGGGGTACCTACTTCTCTCACAGTTCTAAGAAGTGTTTCTCCATTTCATGCGGATACTGATAGTATTGACAACTGGAGCATCCACTTGATTCTGGCAGTCTAAGAAGCCTTTCTCCATCAGACAGCTGTTAGGGATGTGTGTGAATGTAGAGCGGCGTGTTGGGTTCGTAATGAACTCAGACTGCCCAGGGAATCAGCCATTTGACCTTAAGCCTAGAACCAACCGGCTGACCAGCACGGGATTAATTTGTGAATGTCCTCATCCTCCTTCTGGATTTTGCCCTGGTCTTTCTCCCCATCATACAACACTAAACCCCAGATTTCACCTTAGGCTCTGTCCCTTGAGCAGTCTGAGGCTGCATTCTGTCATTCTTTCATCACAACCACAGGGCTTTACCTGATCTCAGTGGGCCAGCACTGTTATGGTGTTGCCAACGGCATGGCCTAGAAAAGGCAAGAACCAATCTCCTGCCTCCTCTCAATCAACCAGGCCTTCTGGAGTATAGGAAGCTTTAAATAAATATAAAGACTGTACATAATTGCAGTGGCAGCCTGGTTAATAGAAGGCATTGTGTATGTATTGAGACTAAGGAGTACAGATGTGATTGAACACCTCTCATTCCCACCTAAATACATACCTAGTGTGTTGTGCACTACAACCCAGTTCAGTCAAGAGAAAGTTATGGTTTCCGTTGTGCTTTTATCCCCTTTCCTGCTCCATAATGCTCATCTATGACTGACCAACTGCCTCTGATCAGAAGACTAAAGTACATATAGTAGATGGCAAAAACAATCTGTAATTAGATATTGTATGCTAATAAAGGGTGGGTTCTTAAACTTCACCTGATGCATTTGTATTATATTCTTTAGGCAACAATTAATCTGGTTTTCCAGAGATATGAAACTGCACTGAACTCATTTACAATCCAATAAGTTGCACTTAATTGCTGAATGAATAGTATTAGTGAAAAAGCAAAAACTGTACTTATATTTTTGTACATTTGAGGCTGAGCTCTACATAGTACTTTTTTAAGCATTATAAATTTGTTGATGATCTATGTGTCTTGTTGAGAAAAGTTCCAGTCAGATTTCTTTCTTTCTTTCTTTCTTTCTTTCTTTCTTTCTTTCTTTCTTTCTTTCTTTCTTTCTTTCTTTCTTTCTTTCTTTCTTTCTTTCTGTATAATCAGAGATATCTTGTCCTTTCTCCACTGGTTTTAATAAATCTGCTTATAACTAGAGTGATTTCTACCCATTAAAACAGTATCTAGGCACATTTAAATGTATTTTTTAAACAATACTAAGGGATTACTTTAATTACTTTCCTTACACATTTCATATTCTTTTCCCTGTGGTATAAGAAGATTACTTCCCCAATTATTTTTTGTCTTTAGAGTTACTTGCTTTTATAAAATAGTCTTTCATCTCCCTCTGCTTCCTGGGGTAAGCAATCTGTGTACAGATGTGGTTAGAAGCTGTGAAGTTTTTCTGCATAGAAAACACAGTTTACATACAGATAGCTGCTAATTCATACATTAGTTTGACAGCATTGTAAAGAACTACAAGGAAGCAAATTGGTCAGGTTTCATACAAACATCACAATGAAGGTACTGGAAAATACATCAGTATAACTTTTAGGGACCATTCCAAAAAGCTTATAATAATTTGTATTTTATATTTATTCAGGTAACCAATGAGCCTCCCAAAGGTCTGCGGGCAAATATCAGGCGAGCATTCACAGAAATGACATCTTCATTTTTTGAAGAAAATATCCTGGGGAAAACGTGGAGAAAGATAGTTTTTGGCATTTGTTTTTTCCATGCAATAATTCAGGTACCCTCCAGTTCCTCCATTTGCTTCAAACTGAAAGAGCAGACATGGATCCATAGCTAGGGAAGTCATGCCTCCTGTGGAAAAGCTACATCAGCATGGGATGTGGAGGTGGAGTGGGCTCCAGTGAGCAGATGATACCAGAGCTCACTTTGAAGCTGTCTTCCACACAGTCCTTGGCAGTGGAATGACCCATGCTGACGGCAGCAAGCACCTGATCCAATCTACCAACTGTGTGCGAGTATGCCAGTTGGAAGTTTATGTGTACTGACTAAGTCAGCCATGGCTGGCAACTTCAGAAGCTGGTAACCTTTATTCCAAGCCTCCAAATTTGCCCCCTGGGTTGGATCACCACAGTGCGGATGGCCCTTGCTAGTGCTGCTAGCTGTTCTCAACCTGGGCCCTGGTCAGACGAGTGTTTTAGGTTGACCTGAGTCAGTCCCCAGGTTGTGTTACTCACATTAATTTTAGTTAAGTCATTTTCGAAGCCGGCCTACACTGTCCTAAACTGTAGTTCTGATTTTACAGGACTGACAGCGACTCATGCTGGCCTGGAATTCCAGGCTGCCTTTGCTTCCTCATGTGTGAGTGGGGGGGACAGCCTAAAGGAGGCAGAACTATGCTGCGGTGGGTGGCACCCAGTATTTCCTTTCCGCCAACCAGTACATGCAGAGTTCATGTGGCACCTCCCCTTAAGCCAATTGGCATGTGTGGAGTTCGTGAGGCATCTCCTTTAATCAGTTTATCTGTATGATTCCTCTATCATTTTTATACAAATTTATTTTTATTATTAAAAAAAAAATTATTTACAAGGAGAACAAAAGCACATAAAAAAGGGTGTGTGGAGGTGGGGGATCCGGCTCTAAAAAGAACCACAAACACACACCCTCGCCTCCCCTGAGTGCCCTGAATGGCATCCAATAGGAAATGAGTGAGATTTGATGTAGCAAAAGGAGTGGAGGGCCAAGAGCACCGTGGAGGAAACCAGGCCAATCTGTGCAGAAATCTGTGACCAATGCAGCCCATGGCAGGGACGGCCTGAGGACCACCTATATTGATCCACATCTGATCAGCACTGGTATGATCTCAATTCGAACTCATGAATAAACCGTCCTGTGTTGGACTCATCTGACCAGGGCCCTGGATTGCTCAAATCAGCCCATAATAAGCCCTGAGCAGTGTGGAAGAGCACATGCCGTGCAGAAATATACATGTGTGCAATACTTTGTGTAAGATACACTCATGCCTTGTTACATTTGTGAACCCGGGGAGGTAAGAAAGTGGCTGCACCAGTCACATCTGCAATAAATCCAAAGAGGGTCCAAAATGGATTGAGAGTGGATTCGTATGGGATCTGTAAGGGATCTGTAGGTCATTCATAGCAGAGATGTAAATTGGATTTGTATCAAACATTCATATCGAATTTGAATCCTACCACCTTTGAAGGGAAGCTATTTGAACAAATACAATTTTTTTGTGTGTTCAATTTGATACGAATAGAACATGAAAAAAGCATTTGTGCATGTCCTTAATGGCCATGAGTCCTCACATGACACTCTCAAACCACAAATCATGCAAGTGATTCTCTTAAATCCTTAAAAATTGCATGGTGCCAGAGAAAGAGAATACAGTTTAAAGACAACAATATTGTAGAAATATCGATCAGGTTGATATTCAACTGATTGTGAGGAGGACCAAATAATTGTTAATTACTTTTTGTTATTTGTTTTTGTTATATACTATGGATGTAGGACAACGAATAAAGCTGATTCATTCTGTTTGTTATCCCCTATACTTCAAGGAGAGGAAAAAATTTGGACCTCTTGGTTGGAACATATGTTATGAATTTAATGACAGTGACAGAGAATGTGCCTTACTGAACCTCAATCTGTACTGCCAAGAAGGAAGAGTTCCCTGGGATGCCCTTGTCTATATAACAGGTAAGATGCTTTGACAGTTTAATACTAGTTGTAGTATTAATCCTTTCCGGCACACTGTCAATTACTATAGAAACAACAACTGGGATCCAAAGTGCCACTTTTTGCATAAAACATTCCTTTGATATGTCCAATTTTTTTTTGAAGAAATCTCACGTCTTTTCCATCCAGTTATTTTCTTCAATTTCTTTGCATTGTTCATCTAAGAAGGCCTTCTGAGCTCTCACAGCCCCACCTACCTGACAGAGTGTTCTGTTGTGGGAAGAAGAATAGAAAACTTTTGTCAGTCGCTTTGAGTCCCCTTAAGTGGGTGAGAAAAGCAGTGTAGAAAAGCCAACTCTTATGATGATGATGATGATGATCTCTTCCTGTTTTCTGGAAAACTGCATTTAGTTGGGTATATCTTTCCTTTTCTTCCTTGTCGTTCACTTTCCTTCTTTCCTAAGCTATTTGCAAAGCCTCATCAGACAGCCATTTTGCTTTCTTGCTTTCCTTTTTTGGGGGGGGATGTTTTTTGTTGCTGGCTGCTGTGCAGTATTATGACTTCAGGCACTCCGTCTACCAGATCTAATCCTTTAAACGTATTCATCACTTCTACTGCCTTTTCATAAAGGATGTTATTTAGGTCATACCTATATGCTCCAGTGGTTTCCCCTATTTTCTTCACTACAAATTGCAGTCCAGCAAAACTACAGAGTAAAACATTGAGGAACCAGCAGTTATTTCAGTGAAGTTGAACCTTTGAATCTCCTTGGGTGGCGGTTCTTTTAAGTAACACCTTTACTCACACTAATAGGCAGCTGTTGGAAGATTGGAATAGTGGGGAAAAAAGAAGGCCAACTCAGGTTGGCTGCAAGTGGTTCTAACTACCTGTAGGGTACCTTATCACCTGCATGTAGTAAATACCTGCATTCAGTAAAGAATGTGATGATTTCCTCATGGAATTTTTAGGCTGTCCTCACAGGCATTTCTCCAGCCTTCATTCTCAGAATTTCCAGAAAATTAATGACAGATTTTTCAGACACTCATAAAATCCTCTTTCTCCACTTCCTCTTCATGATCTGTTTATTTCTATACCACCTTTCCATTTGTATGAAATGAAAAAAGTAACAAAAAATTATCAGACACACACATCATGAACAGTTGTTTTCCTGTGCAGAACATTTGGCAATTTTCAGGTCAATCCCAAGTATTTCAGGAGGTTCAGAACAGCTCAAAGGCATGTATTCCTTATTACATTAGCTGTTCTGAAGTCTAAGGTGGTTTATGGCCTATAGCAAGTTAATAATGGAATATTTTCTCTCCGCCGAGGAGGCTTTCCAGCAAGCCGATCATAGGGCTTATATCTGAAAAAGGCGTTCACATTCTCATTGCCCAAAGCATCTATCTTTCCTGTGCATCTGCTACCTAGGAGAGTACTTCTAGTACATAGTTATTTACAGTATGCACTAATACAGGGACCTCTCTCTCGCAAACTCCTGAGCCTGGAAACCACACTCAAGAGTATTCCTTTGAGAAACCACTTTAAAACATACAGTATACATTTTGTGATTTTATACAGTATGCTTTTTTTAGCATTACTATTTGTCCTGCCCTACTCCAGTAGGGAAGCATTTAAAGCTTTTATGCAGAGGCGGTCTTAGAGTGAGCAACTCCACAGCAAAAATACAGCATTAAAAAGTGTAAGCCACAGCCACAGGGGGATGTGCCCTGTGACACACATGCACACGGACATACTGATAATGCAATATCATACATGAAATCCTCCCTTTTTCGTACATCAGTATGCATAAAACAGAAACTTGAGTATCTCACTATGATTATCAGATTGGCCTGCTCAGCTTTTAGAAAGTATGCTCTCTTTTAAGATAAAATAATTTTAGGATAAACATAAGAATCATGCAGAATAATATGTGTATTAAAGCTAGAATACATTGTCAGAGCTAACAAACCTTGTCGTAGTTCTATAGACAGTTCTCATTCTATTTTAAGATAATTATTTTATTTCCAGGTTAACATAAAAAATAAAATTGCATTTTGCATACAGAGGAATTTTTAACTAATACTTAATTTCAACAATACTGTTGTTTGTTTGGCCAGAGTTTTGAATTCTCTATGTCCAGAACTATTAACATTTCAAGTTAACTTTGAATATCACATTTACATATTTATTGCTTTGGTTTGGTATTACTTTTTAGGGTTCTGTGAATGAAAATCACACATTCAGTTCACCATTACATCAAACACCAGTTAATAGAAGAAACAATTTTTTGCTTTCATTTTCAGACTTGTTCAAACACAAAAAATACAATTTTTCCATTAAAAAAACCCTTTTCATTGGGAAAGACACACCAAACATGAATTGTTCAATTGAATTGCTCATGCTTGTGAGCAGCAAACTGGTTTGCTTTGAACGAATTTCTGGATATCCAAAGAGCCACATATTTGGTGCGATGTGAATACTTGCAAGCGTGAACTGTTTGATCAAATTTTCAAATGGGAGCCAAACTGCACATCCCTAATTACTTTCTCTTTGCCATCAGCTAGCCTATAACTGAATTATCTCCTCTAGTGTAAATGACAAATAGATCCCATTATTTTGAACTGTATTCTACTGAGCTGAAGATTAAAGTTGAAGCAAGTTCTTTGTGCTGAATACAAAGCATTTTGAAGCTTGCTTTCTAAAAAGTGAAGGCTGTTCAGTGGGCGCAAACTGCAACTGAAAATATTCTGTCAGAATGAGTTGTAAGGATTTGCTCGCTCACCCATGTCCAACAAAGATGTGTTTGCAGCTAATTTATTTTACTTCACTGAGGATTCTTGTAAGTTTTGCTCTGTGTGCATTTGCTCATGTGTCAGATAGTAATTTGATTTCTAATTCATCTTGTTTTTAATCTTGCTGTGTAAACCTCCTGAGTATCAGTCTATGTTTATTGCAGTTATAAACCCTTTCTGCACTTGAAGGATGTGATCTTGATCAGTGAGTCTGGTCTGCTGTTCTAGATCACAGCTTTGTGGAGGACTGTGGAATCAAACCCAGTATTCCCAGATAAGAGTCTGGCACCCTAACCACTAGACCAAGCCAGCTCAATTTCAAATTATTTTCCTGCAGGGGAAATTACATATGGAGGACGTGTTACCGATGCCTGGGATCAAAGATGTCTTCGAACAATCCTAAGGAGGTTTTTCTCTCCGGATACTTTGGAAGAAGAATATAAATATTCAGACTCAGGTAACTTTGTATGTGTATATATAGTTTAAGTTCCAAAGGTCTCATATTACTGACTGGTCAGGATGTACATGAAAAATAAGATTATTGGAATTTACACTTTATTATGCCTATTTGGGAAAAATATTCCTTTTCTGCCACTTGGATTGAAATGAGTAGGAAAAGAGAGTAAATCTGTTTCTATGGGCATTTCATTTCATTTCATTTCACTACTAAAACTGGCACAAAGTGGATGAGGCTCAAAGGGAGGGCAGAGAAGTAAAATGGCAGCACCAAGTGTCCCCCAAGGACATGAGTGATGGGCAGAGCAAGCAGAGGCATGGTGATGATAGAAAATGTAGCAGCAGAGAAACTAGGCCTTCCAAATGCTTTTCAGTTGCCACAGTGGACATGCCCGCCTCCTAAGCTTTTGAAATCCAAGAGTTTGCCTTGGTCATTGTGCTATTGAAATAGCATTTGCGATTATCTCTCTGATTCAAAAGAGCAGAGACTGTGGCACAGTAACTACCAGCTCGATGCTCTTCCTCCTGCATTGTGCCCACACTGCAAGCAAAAGGGAATTACTCTGACCGAGAAGGAATTTGAGCCTGCTGCTTTTTCATTTCTGATGGAAGGCAGGCTGCCTGTGTAATTTTCTCTCTTCTTAAAAAAAAAAAAAAAAAAGAAAGAAATGCTTATTTGCTCAGCGTTAGCTGCATGCATGGGATTTCTTCCCACAATTCTATCATATTTTTACATTCTGGAAATCTCATACCTACAAGTAGTGTTTTTAATTAATTTGTTTGGAAGTGTGCTTACAGAAGCATGCCATGGGAAAGCTCTGTGTCTCCACAACTCAGATTGGATGTTCTTGCACATTCTTTTTGTTGCACATAAGCTATGTTTCCTCCACTAGCTGCTTATGCCTTTTCTGCACTGGGCCTCGTTCTGGACTATATCCCAGAATGGGGACCTACTATCCACTTGCTGGTGCAGACTGCAGCAGGCTCCGAGGCCCAAAGTAGAAGGGGCCTTAATCTCAGCAGTCCACTAAGTCTGCTGCTTTGTTCTGCTGAAACATCTGTTTTAAGAAAGTGTGGGAGATCTTGTCCTTTCTTAAAAGACCTAGCATTTTCTTCGCAGGCAGGGTTTGCTTGCCTGTACTGGCCCACTGCCATATTACTCGGTCCAGATTTTTCTTTGGACCCAAAAAGTGGTGCAATGCTGTACCTTTTCCCTGGCCCAGTCTGGCAGCCTCTTTTAAGAACATACAAACATGAGAGGAGCCCTGCTGGGTCAGCCCACAGCCCATGTAGTCCAACATCCTGTCGCACACAGTGGCCCACCAATTGCCCCTGGGCATCTCAAGCAGAGATAAGGGCAAACCTTATCCTGCTTTCGAGTCCCAGCAAATGCACCATTACCAGAGAAATGCTGGTCCTGCTTCTGAATGCTGGGGTTTCCCTGTGCTGTCTGGAGATTCCCTTACTGCGCATGATGTAATTCCAGTACATTTCTGAGCATTTCTAATTAGTTTCCTTCTAATTCCTCATCAATAAACAAGCTTTTTTTTAAAAAAAAGGCTTAAAAATGTAATATCTTCTTTGTTATTAGTTCAGAGTGTCTCGTTTGAAGCTACTACAGTTAATATAGTTGAAATGGGAGTTGCTTTGTCACTCAGATATGCCTTTTAGATTTGTGAGATGAAATTCTTAATTCTGCATTGCTGATTAGTAAGCATGTGCTTTGAGTTAGGATACCTTCAGAAGCCAAGAGGAAATTTTGGAATCTTCTTTACATCCCACAGTTATCTCTTACTACTACTGCCAGATAAGAGGAGGCAATCCCAGGACAGTGAAGACTCTTACCTTATCTACTAGATCTTCATGTTCTTAATTCCTGTTTCAAAATACCCAGATATTAGGAAGCGCACACTAGGGATGTGCATAAATACAATTTTTGACATTTGATTCTTAATGAATCGAATATTTGAAAATCTGAATTCATACAAATAAGGAAAAGTGAATGTCCGGACATTTGAATCTATACAAATACATTTGTATGTATTCGTTCAAATAATTCAGACATTTATATCTGTACGGGGTACATATGTCTCAGTACGCATCCTGTATGCATCCTGTTTTCATCCCGTACGGATGCATACAGGATGCGTACGGGTATGTGTGAGGTGCACATATACCTGTACAGATACGAATGTTCAAATTATTCATACAAATAACTCAAAATATTTGTATTTGTTTTAATTCGGAAATCCAAATGTCCAGACATTCTATTCGTACACAGAAATATTCATTTGTATCACTAGTACACACCCATGTCCTATGATTGCTAACATCCAGGTATTTTAGAACAGCAACAATAACACAAAGAGCTGGAAGACAGAGGTAAGGAATCAGTATTACAAGACATCCGGTGTTGTTGCTGGATTTCCCATAATACCAATATATCGGCTTTTCAATTAGCTAAGCCAGGGTTATACTGAGAACGCCATGTATATGGGTGGATCCATTGCACTGAAAATGCCCATTGTCCAGGGCTATTTCCAGTGGAATGGAACTCACACTTCCATGTGCATCTTTGAAGATGGACAACTTTCATTCCCCAACTTCTAAACCAGTGTGGTGTGAGGCACATGGTATAAAGGTGTGGGTGCAAGAGTAAATGCAGCGAAAGTCTTCAGAATCAGCAACAGTGAAACTTGTATGAATTGTTGAACATTCGTTTTGAAATTAGAAAGGTATCTAACATGCTTTGTTTCCTAAGCTGCAGATTGTGGTTGTTGCTGTTTTCTTAACTTTTCGTTATCTTCATGAAGCCCAGAAACTCTTTAAATAAAAAGTCATTTCGGAGTTTTAAGAGGCATGTCTTTTTTATAAACATTGGTAAAATCGTGCATTAATAGTGCTTTGCTTGCTTCTGTCACTTTTGAAAACCAGTAAGCAACCAAAATGTTCCCCAAGGCAAAGTCACCTACAATAACCACTTTTACTTGCAAGCTAAATAGGGCACACTATCATGGTACGATGGTTTGCTAACTGCAAAACATGGCAGATACTGAACTAACTTGGTCATCTAAGGACTTCTGAGCACAGATTATTTGGGTCACCTAGATGGCTTATAACCTTGTTCTATGCAAGCACTGATTTTCTTTGAATTTGATAGGGCTGCTTTCCTAAACCTGTTTCCACACTTGCCTCCCTTAGAGCAATGTAACTATCCCACCTCAGCCTGTCCTGGTCCAAGCCACAATGTGCTGTCCATGTTGCAAGGGTTTCGATGCCACTGGTCCAGTCCAGCACCAGCACTAATGAGGATGTGTCTTTTCCATTTTGGTCCAGAAAAGGCCTGCTACCATTGCAAGCTCTACCCACCATTCCTTGCAATTAGCCCATATTTCCCTCTCTCCAACATCATATCCGGTGCATGAGGATGGGGCTGAACTACCTTTTTACTAGGGTTTGAAAGTTATCTTCAATGCGCGTATAAGGAATAATGGAAAACTTGGCAGCCCCAACTTTGAAGCTCATGTAAGCTTTGAGGATGGGTGCAGAAGCCTCAATGTCTGAATCAAAACTGACAGTTCTGGAATGGTTATGGATCTCGTTAAACAGGTGCGATGGCTTGAGGTGTTAAAAGTACCTCCACAGGTTCTTTGAGTTTTCCAGGAGGTGAGAATTACAAGGAGAGAAAAGAGCACAAACGGAGGGTTGGTTTTCATGGTTTTACTTGTGTGCAGGGCGTGCAAGTATTTAGAGTGCTTTAGTGCTCCAGAAACCCTGCTTATATACACTATTTACAGTTCCAGAAGATATATCTCTTCCCTCCCCAAAATCACTTCTTACACCTTCTCCAGCTCCCAGGTTTGGTGTCCGATGATGACTCAAGCGCAGCCTCAGGAATCCCTCCTTTCTGGCTCCCTTGTTTGGCCTCTACCAACATTCACCTTTTCTGGATCCTTCCTTGGCCAGGATTCAGAAGCTGTTTCCTTCCAGGCGTCCCGGATGGCTTCAACCTCCCTCGATTCTTCTTCTTCTCTCCTCTAGCACCAACCTCTCCAACTCTTCTTTCCTCTTCTCTCATCACCCAGTGATTCAGCAGTTTCTTTCTTAACCAGGCCCACCTGTACAGTGGTTAAAGGGAAACCATCACAACAGGTTTCCTACTAAACTGCGGCAGAAGCATATGAGCAAACACTTATTCTGGTATACCAAGCACGTGTGGAAAGGGCCCTAGTTTCTGATTCTCATTTCCCATTATTTAGTTCTTGTTTGTTTCCAATGTTTCCATCTTTTCTACTTGTCCCTGAAAAGACCTATGGGGAGAAGAACAAAAGGTGTGCTCACTGTTGTTCTTGTAGCCTTTGCAGAAGAGAATAAGGGAAGGTCAGTTTCATTTTATCGTTGTAAACTGCACACAGCTGCTGTGAAAACCATGGCTAGAACTTCAGCATTGTACCTCACTGCGTTATTTTTATGAACTTATTACATGTTCTTAATTGAAATGTCCCAGTTCAAGGATTTAGAAAGCTTGCAGGCTTTGCAGATTCTGAAGAGATTACTGCATCTTTTATAAGCTTTGCAAAGACTCCTTAAAGTCTTTATTGGATCATCCACATCTGAAGTTCAATGCCTGTCAGAATCTTGAAGAACTGCAAGGTTTGAACTCTGTGTTACTTTTTTAATCCCGCTGGATCCATTGCATCCTTTTTAATAAGATAAGATAGATTGGAATTGGTGCTTTAGCATTTGCAAGGCCTGTTTATCAAGTTGTCTTATATTAGTAAGACTCAGAGGCTAGCTAATTCAAATTTTTCTGTATTTCACTGAACTAGAACAAGACTTCATGCACATTTGAGTAATTGTGTACTGTATGCTGAATAGTCTATGCTTTCTGCTTCTTTCCTATGCTTTAATTCTGTTTCATTCAGTGGTAGGTTTGGGGATGCTTCCATTTGAAGCATTTGTACCTCCCAGAGCCACTTCCGTTATGGAAGCAACTACAAGCATCTGGGATCATCCTCCAGCCTGAATAGTGTTGGAGCACTAAAAAGCATCCCACAGCTTTGCTAACAGCGTAAAGGACTGCTTCTGTGTGAAGAGTACATGAGGGGTAGGATGGGGCAGTCACATGCCACATCACCCAATTGCCACAGCCATGGCTGGCATGCATGGTTATTACCATGGCAAGGTGATCACCACTAGTACCTCAGTGAAGTGCCAGTTTGGGACAGGGAAGGCATTTGAAATGTGAACACCCACTCCATCCCTGGTCATCACTTCCCTGGGACACTGTTTCAGGAAAGTCAAAGAGGCATTTAAGCTGCTTCCAAACTTACCACTGATGGGGTGAGAATTTTCAAAGACTTAGTATTTTATCTAGAGAGCTTATCTAGGAACACATCATCTAAAGACAAGGACACAACTGGGGCATTGTGATATGCTTTCAACCATCCAGTCTTGAAAGTCAGGCAGTAGTTAACAACACAATCCAGGGGTGATTTCGCACTTCCCTTCCCATCCGCTGGATGGGAAAGGGATGCAATCAACTAACATTGACTAGCGCTTGCACTTGAGAGCAGTAGTCAACGTTAGCCTACCTTGTCCCCCAATTGAACACTTACCTCCCATTTGATTGCCAGCCAATCCTCTTCAGGGTGCTACCATCTTGAGTGCGGCACCCTTTGCGACTGCGCATGTATCAATGTGGTCACCATGACGATGCTGACACTGTACAGTTGCAGTTGCAGTCACATCAGGAGGTCAGCAGAGCTGGTAGTGCACTTGCACAGCAGCCCCGTTGATCTCCCCATCCAGCCAGAGGTGCGATTCTCACAGGCTGGACGCAACAGGTAAGTGATTGGGGAAGGTTAGGTAGCTTGTGGAGCACAATTTCATGCTCCACAGCTAGTTGATAATCAGGCAATTTCTGGGAAGGCAGAGGACACTTGGAGACTGTAACAGCCTCCTCTAAATGCAGATGCTTTCCCCCAGATTTTGCCTAATTATCAACTACGTGCCAAAGTGTGAAAAGCCCCTAATTGTTCATATTTCAGTTTATAGTTTTGTTTTAATGGAAGCTGCTGACCCATAAGGGGAAATTGCTCCACTTAGCATTAGTACTACCTCTGCTGATATCCCCTCTCTGTGATCCAGATCAGTAAATCAGTAAATCCAGATATCCTGATCCAGATCTACAGCTCCTAAGTGTATGACTGTAGTTAATGCTTTCTCTCTCGTACACACACACGCGCACACACACACACACACACCTCTTGTCCATAGGCTCATTCTTTTGAAGTAGGTACTTCCAGTCTTTGACATGCATACTTATTTCTTCAAGATCAGATCTCTTGAACTGACCAGTTCCATTACATTTCTATCAGGAGAGAAAAATAAGATATCTGGGAAGATAATTTAGCATCATTTTCTAGAACAGTCATTCAGTAATACTGGCAGGCAGGCATTATTTCTGAGCAGCAATTGTAATCTGAGCTACAAAAATTATTCCTCCTCCTTCCCAGCCTAGTAGTTTTGCTGTCAACATGCTGAAATTAAGAGTCAGTTTTGTCCCACTTATGGATACTGCCAAACAGCTAAAATCTCTCATATGGAAAATGCTAATAAGGATCTAAATTCAAATTGCTTACTCAGTAATATTTTTAGTCTGTACTTTGATAAGGCTTCACTGGAGATAGTTGTAGAAGAGAACGAATTTATACTTCCAAACATATACATTTGGCAGTCAGAAAGGAAGTTTAGGGGTAGATTCACTGAAAGTTGTGTTAAATGGCAATGGGAAAGAAACCCTACTCATCCCTTCTCTGGAAATCTCCATCTGCTACCCAGCTGATATCTCTTTGGGGTCTAATTCAAGACCTATCAAGGAAACCTCAGACTTCTGTGCTTCATGATGTCTCTAGGATTCAATCCAAAGAACCATCTTTAAAACTCATCCCAAAATATTTGGAACCCGGAAAAGTCCACTGCTTTAGAAAATTTACCCTTATTACACCAGCCAAAATATTCTTTGATCCCAGGTCCCAGCTGGAGCAGGAATCCAAGAAGAGTCTGGAGTGTGTGTGTGTTGTGGCAGGGGAGCAAATGGTCACCAGCTGGACACAGCAGGTTACCTTTTGGGG
>MTQE01000390.1:4146988-4157427 GCA_014337955.1 Aspidoscelis marmoratus
TTTTGTAAATATCTGTATTTTTTAACATTTGATATATCTGGTCTGAGACCATATAGATAAACTATACTATTAAAACAACAGTATATATTAAAACAATAACAGTGGCTTTAAGTGAGAAGAGACAGTATATTCCCATTTTCCAAAGGCCAGGGCGAAGAGGTGCGTCTTCACTGCCCTCCTAATCATATATAATGAAGGGGCCTGATGCACCTCAACGGGGAGACTATTCCATAGCCTGGGGGCCATCACTGAGAATGCCCTGTCCCGGGTGCCTACTCCTTTTACCACTGAAGGTGGTGATGGAACAGCCAGGAGGGCCTCCCCTCCAGGTTGATATGGGAGTATCTGATGAATATTTGGTCAAAAAAAAGTCTTCCTGATCTTTCTTAGAGTTAACTTTTTTAAAAAAATAGTATTGCCAAATTTCTTTTGGTCATTACCACAAAAGCACACTCTTATATAAGAAGGGATGCTTATAAATGCTGAATAACAGAGATGACACTTAAAAAAAAAACCCAGGGGTTTTATTAAACAAGTTAAGGCAGCAAGTTATTTACACTGAGTGCCTTGCCTTGCACAGGCTTTCTGTTTACGTGTTTATTCTATATACGTCATCCAATCAGTGATGCAGGTTTTCCTGCCTAGACCAGAGATCTGCCTAGAAGCACCTGTTCCCCACCCAGACTCTGCCTGCCTACAGCGAGGGGTCAGCCATAGTTCATGGCAGGGAGGCTTACCAGAGGCTTTTTATTGTCAACTTAGATGACTGAGGTTATTGTTAGACATGTTCACACTTATTTCATAGTGAGTGCCAGTCCTCATTGGTAAGGCCCATTGACACACCGCTGGACCCACTGGCCCAATCAAAGTTGGCCAACCCCTCCCTGGAGCAACCCAGCTATGGACTACTAAGAAGCAATCCATGACTTGACTGGGTCAGGCTAGCTGACTCCTGAACAGGAGTGTCCACACCTTTTTCTATGTGCGGCACAGGTGAGCATGGCAGCATGACTGTGGCAGCATCCTGATCTGCATGTGATGGACATTGGTCATTGCCATGGTGATACAGCTGACCTGGCCTGATCATTTGCACTTCAAGTCCTTCTTGCCTGGTACGGGACTTTCCCAGCACTTGAAGTACTCATTGCCACTGCCGTGCTACTACTTTACCAACCTAGCATGGTATTGTTATACCACATTAAGCTGGTGAGGGTGAAAAGGGCCCATTGTTTGATGTTTTATGTGGGGTTTTTTCACTAGTTGTTATTCATTTCAGCTCCCCTCTCCTGAAGATGGTGTGCTTGTCCATGGTATGTTTATGGACGCTAGCCGTTGGGATGATGTAGATATGGTTATTGAAGATGCCTTGCCTAGGCAAATGAACCCAATGCTACCAGTGGTACATTTTGAGCCTCAGCAGAATTATGAACCGGAGCCAGCATTATATCATGCACCACTGTATAAAACTGGAGCAAGAGCCGGAACACTGTCCACTACAGGTGACTTTGTTTCTTTGACAAAATTGATGACACCAGCAATTGTTGAAATATGACTAGTGCCATTTTATTTTCAGTAGCACATGTAGTAATGTGGATCACTGAGCTTTTCCTTTTTTTCCTCATCATTGGTGCTGTGCACTAGAGATGTGCACAAATCTTTTTTTGACATTCTATTTGAATCAAATGCCCAAAAATCCAATCCGATCCAATTTGGATCAAATCTTTTAAATTCAAATTTAACAAGATTTGATTCATATTTACCAAATTTGAATCTGTTCATTCAAATTTTTTATTTGAATCTGCATCTTCCCCACATGTGTTTACATCTGTACACATCTGTACTCATCTATGTGCATCCCATAGTTACCCTGTATGCAACCCGTTTTCGTCCCATATGAATCCATACAAATGCGTATGGATGCAGGAAAGATGTGGATCTTCAAGTACGCATCACGTATGAACCAGCACACATACAAATGTCTGGATAATTCAAACGAATAGATCCAAAGTTTGAGATTCGATTAGAATGTCAAAATTCAGCACGTTCGATCAGATTTCAAATGCCAACGAATATTCATGCACATGCCAACTATGCATTAAGGAATGGAGAAAAGCGTTACTAGGGTACTATTTTCCCATGCACCCCACCAAGCCTTCTCTCTACTCCCTTTTTATAGAGAGTCCTGATCCATTGCATGTGTGTAGTTTTTAGTAGGAAGTAGAGGCACATTATGGTTCAATCTACTATAGTGTAAGTGATTTGTGAGCCAGTTTGGTCTTGCACTTAGAGTGCTGGACTCTTAAGTCTCCCAGTTTCATTCCACGCTTCTCTGTGAAGCCAGCTGGGTGGCTTTGTGCTAGTCACAGCTCTCTTTCTGAGCTCTCACAAACCCACCTACCTCTCTGGGCGTCTGTTGAGGGGAGAAGAACAGAAGGTTTGTCAGGTGCTTTGAGTCCCCTTAAGGGTGAGAAAAGTGGGGCATAAAAAACAACCCTTTTCCATCTTCTTTTTCTAATTCAACTGCTCCATTACCTGTGAGACTGAGATAGTTCATAATCATAATGCAAACTACAGCCCTCCCTCAGAGTAAGGTTAGAGAGGAAAAGCAGCTCTTTTTAGAACAACCCCTACCCCATTTTTAAGGACCTACAAGCCAATTTGAGGCAATAGGGCTATTTTTGATGTCTAGATAAGATTCCTTTTCGATTCCTGTGTTGGGAATGCAAGACTTCCCTGAAATAATCTAGTAGTTTGACAATTATTCATAGGATGTTTTGCTGGCAGCCATATAGCGACCATCTTCTTTCACTGATGGTAAAATGAAGGATGGATTTGCACATGAGTGTGCTGATTTTCAATCTGTTTTCATCAGGCAGACAATGATAATATCATGTGGAGTAGCACATATTAAATTCTGATAGCCATGCTGGGGATTAGAAAATCAAGAGCCAATCATCCTCTAAGAAAAATGCTGTGTTAGAATATTAAATAATAGCAAGCAAACTCTTCTGTTTGCCTCAGAATTGCTTTTGCATTGTGTAGCATGCACGTATTGTTCCCTGGGAACAGTACAGTCCTACTCAGACAGCTGACTGCCCCAGCCACTCCCTTTAGCAGTATTTGAAGCAAGCTTGGAGTAGCAGGTGCTCAATCTTTAATACGATTTCCCATCACATAGGTACATAGGTACCAAACAATGGATTGTTGCTCTGACAATGGAACTGATTCAAATTAACTGTGTGATGCAACAGGTGCTTCTCTTTCCCAAGCCCAGAACTGATCAATCAATTGCAGAAAATAAAACATATGAACATTCAGAAATGCTCAGCAAAAAATCCTGGTTACTGGATTCAATTGTGGATAATCATTCTATGAGAGTTCCACTCATCATGGCTTGAAATTGTCCACTGTCAGAGAAAGAATGTGTCTGAATGCTACTTGTTGAATGTCTCAAGTTCATCTCTTCTTTCTGAGTCTTCTGAGGTTTCTTTTCTTAAGCTCTGAATTTTATTCCCAGCTCAGGATTTCCTGTCTGATCCTGTTCCATTCAGCCTCTTCCTTGGAAATTCCATGCTTCTCTCCCCCCCTCCCCCCTGCATTCATGCACCACAAGGAATGGCAGCAGGAAGGATTAGGGATGTGCACAGACGCATTTTTTACATTTGAATTAGATTTGAATTGAATATTCAAATATTCAGTTCAAATCAAAATTCACAAATCCGGATTTTGGAAAATCCAAGTCGAATCTGGATTATCCGGATCTGTATTTTCAAAAATCCAATTTGAATTGAATGATAACGAATGTCAGGAACATTTGTGTCTGATTTTTTAATCCGTTCACATCCCGTTTTTCTCATGTTTCCATTCCATTCGCATCCTATATTATATGCGCAAATAAGACTCGACATTCGGATGTGATATATGATGTCGAATTCAGTCGAATCATTCAAAAATCTGTATCGTATTTTTGAAAATCCAGATTCAATCCAAATTCAGAAATTCAGAAATTCAGATTTTCAAAAATCCGATTCAAATTCAAATGTTGATATTTGGTGAATTCGAATCGGATTTTTGAATTTTCAAATATCCGTGCACGTCCCTAGGAAGGATTGTTGTCCAAGGACAGGCTATTACAAGGAAGGAGAAGATGTCTAGAATTACAGTAGTCCTTGGGGGGAAATGTTCTTTTTTCCCCCCTTATGCTAGTCTGTTGTGATACTATGGAAAGACTCCCTTCCCTTCCTATACGTCCAAAGCTTGTCACCAGAACACTGTTGGCACCAGTGTAGAGAAGCTCTCTCCTGTTCTCCCCCTTTCATGCAGTGGATTAGCATAGTAAGCAGAGAAAAAGTGTACAGGAATCTGAATGAAGGGAAGGAATAAATATGAGAAAGGAAAGGTCCAGCGATATGACAGAGGGTTGTGTTCATAACCCAGGGCCTAGTCACACAAGTCCAACACAGGACGCCCTATTCATGAGTTTGAATTGAGGTCATACCAGTACTCGTCATACCTGTCACTCAAGGGAGGTGAGTGTGTGTGTTTGCAATTCTTTTTAAAGCCTGCTCCCCCGCCTCAATGCCCCCCTTCCTTTTTTGTGTGCTTTACAAAATAAATTTGTGTAAAAATGCTAGGGAGATGAATCGTACACATAAATTGAGGAGAGAAGGGGAGGTGCCTCATGAACTCTGAAAGTGCTGATTGGCCGAAAGGAAATACTGGGTACCACCCTTCACAGCATAGTTCTGCCTCCTTTAGGCTGCCCCCCCCCCTACTCACAGTTGAGGAAGTGAAGATGGCCTGGAATGCCAGAATGATCTGAGTCCCTGTCCATCCCATAAAAACAGGACTTCAGGTTCAGATGGTCTAACGGGAGTAGGCTGGCTTGGAAAATGACTTAAATAAAATTAATGTGAGTAACATGACCTGGGGACCAACTCACTTGTGTGCCCAGGGCCCCAGGAAACAAAGCTCCTCTAGGGTGGCTTAGAAATGGTTTGCAGATAGGATTGTTCTTATTTTACTGTTCCTCTTCCCCTCACATGAATATTCTGGGATAGAAAACGGAATAAGAGATGGAATGAGAAGACAAGCACTACATGTGACTATCCCTAAGGCACTTATGAGACACTGGAGCTGTGGCCACACCTTACCTTCAATCACTTTTGAGGTTGCCCTTTGTCCTCAGGGATCACATGGTAAAATGCTCTTCCAATTCTTCTGGAGACTTCCCCTCCTTGATTGGGATTATCAAATTCCCCCAGTACTGAGTTTGTTTCAACTGAAAGAAATGGACCCAAGCAAAGGGCTACTGATCTCTGCTCCATTCAGTCACAACATGGAGAGCAGTCAGCTGGATCTTGCACCCAGAGTTGGAGGGGGCACCACACCCCCAGAAGAGTGGCCCTCTTGCATGCCCACTGTGTGATGGGGGCAGCTTGTGGGTTCTGGGACTCAGAACAAGAGAGGACAGTCCAAGCTGCCCTGTCTGGAATGCCCTCATCCACTTACTGCTTACTATGTTGTGGAATTGCCTTGCCTTACCTAAGGTAGATGCCAAAGTAGATGCAAATAGGCAGAATATGATCTGAGTTTACAGTCCATCTTAAGTTAAGATGAACTGTGGTGTGACTGTGGTCTAGTAATGGAATAAAACTGTTTCATGCATTTATTCATAAAGCGACGTTTTGTCGGTTATAGATCTATCACTTTAGTCACATGAAAATCTGCGTACATGTGGGTAAAACTAAGACAAAGAATTTTTTAGCACATCATACGTTCTAATTGGCTCATCAGTGCCAAGATGTCTGTGCTATCAACACAAGTGTTTTATGAATATAACTGTTAATTACATAATTATCACTGGGTGTACTCTTCTGCATTTCATTTCTCTCTGGTCTCACTGTTTATATTCATATTCATTTATGTTCATTTCTCTCTGATCTCATTGTTTGTATTCTGTTCCCCTCTAAATCAGATGTGTGTGTGTGTGTGTGAAAGCTTAGACTACAATAGAATTTTTAATCTTTTTAAGGCACCGCAAGGCTTTCAGTTATTTAAGGCAGTCTGCAAGCAGTCTAAAAGCAGACTGTCTTAAGGCACTCTAAAAGCAAGAGGTTTACTGAAATTAGTTCAGTGCATACCAGCCGTTGATCATGATTCTCATTGCAGATGGTGGGATGGAAGGCAAGAAAAGGGGAAGTTGTATCAAAAGACAGGATAAGGTACACCTAACAGCAGGTGACATTACAAAGCTGCAGTTTTGTGTGAACCCACATGGAAATCCACTCCACTTAAAATAATGGATTAGCCAAGCCTGTCTTGAAAAATATGTGAAGAAGAAAGGAAGAACCAGACTCAAGCTGTAACTTCACTCCACCATGTAGGCACCCTTCTCCTGCAGTTGTGGTGGCATCTTTATTACATGTTCTTGCTGCTGCCCTAAGAGTAGGGGAAGGACAACTTAGGGGCAGGGTGGAAGGTTTCAGCTCCAAAGGTGTCTTGCCCTTTAACCTGGCAGTGTTACATAGTGGCCATGGAAATGCTGTGGGCAATGCAGCCCACTCATAAGGAGGTTAGAAAAATCCAGCCCACTACCCAAGCACCAGCATTTTTTAGTGTGATCTGGATAGCAGCAGTGGAAATGGCCTGTGGAGACTGTCAGGTTGTACCTAAGCCACTTTCCTCCTCCTGTAGGCTTACTGGGATTTAGTGGAGATGCAGCCTCAGACTTTAATTTTACGATGGCTTAGGTCCAGGTTATTTGAAGGATTGTATCTTCGTATACTGGATAACCCAGTGCGGGCTTTAAGATCTGCTGGGGGGGGGGGCTTCTCTCATCCCACCACATTCTTGGGCACCATTGGTGAGGACTTGGGACAGGGCCTTCTCTGCGGCTGTTCCCAAATTGTGGAACTCCTTCCCATCGGAGGCTCGCTTGGCTCCCTCTCTGCTCTCCTTTTGTCGGCAGGTTAAAATGGTGCTATTCGGGCAGGCCTTTAAGTAACCTTTAACTTAAATGATGTTATAGCTGTTTTTTGGTTGTTCATACTGATTCTAGTTTAAATGGCTGTTTAATTCTATTTTAATGTTTGTGCTATGGTATCTTTAAATGTGGATTTTTTAGTATTGTGGGCCACCCTGGGTCCCATCATGGGAGAAGGGTGGAATATAAATAAAACGAAATAAAATAAAACAAGTCAAGCAGATTTAAGCTATTGGATATGGTAAAGTGCTGCTTACTTTCCTTTTATGAGCCAACAAATCCTTTTGCTGCAGTCTGAAATCACACATGTTCCTTCCATTCCCATGGCCAGATATATAGCAAGAACTCCCTTTCCCTACCTGAAATAAAACCCATTGCCTGGAAAATCTCACAAATAAAGTGTAGGGATGGGCACAATTATTTTTTCTTATTCTCTTTGCATCAAAGCAGATGGGATAAAGCTTCACATTTGTGTGAATGGAGCCACTTTAAATGTGCCAGGCTTCAAATTCACTTCAAATCCCCGCTGCCACCAGTTGTGCCTCTGAATCTGTTCCAAATCAGCTCCGAAGCTTCAAATGAGGGTGCAAAGGATTTCACTTCACATGCACTTCACCTCTTTGAATAAAGCCAATTTTGTATTCAAATGCAAAGTTTCGAAACTTCACAATTCGTACAAATTGCGAAGGTGACGGACATGTTTGACCCATCCCCTAATGAAGTGGACTAGTTTTGTTGGGATTGTAGCCCTTATAGTTTGGCTGCATTCAGTTTTAATGACCTGTCTTTCATTTGATATATATCTTCATGTTTGAGCTTCAGCGTCTGTGACATATAGCATGCAGTAACAACTTTTTCTCCTGTTTGAAATAGGACATTCTACTAATTTTGTGGTTACCGTCTTGCTGCCTTCAAAAAGGCCAAATGACTACTGGATTTCCAAAGGGTCCGCGCTACTTTGCCAGCTGAGTGAATAATTGGGACATGATTTCTGTCTACCACCAGGATGCCTACATTATGTTCACGCTGTATGCCAGGTGCAGAGTTGTAACATTACATCAGTGTCAAACTCATGGTGTTATAATGCTACATAATCACAGTCAGACGCCCATTCTTCCCTTTCAGTTGATTCTCTTTATTGCCGTTAGATTTTATAAACAAGTTGGGTATAGAATTCATTCCCCCATAGCTTTCTTTCTCCTACCATTTACTTCTGCTATCTTTTATGCAACAGTAATACAGCTTTTTTAAAAAAAAAGAAAATGAAAAAAATTATATCCCTACAATATTCAAACAAAGCAACGTGCTTTGTACTGAAATCTTAACACTGTGAAACTTGTGTTGGGATCTTATCTTATATTCTCTGGTTGTTTATAATGAAAGAACTTGCATAGAAAAATATTGGTAGATCGCCTCTGAATGACTGATTCTGTTTTGTCTGTCAAATTTAAGAAATAAGTGTTATCCATGCAAACAAAAAATAAGAGAGAAGATGTGTTAAGTAATGCTCATCTCTGTCATCAAAATGCCTTTGCAGAGTACAAAGTAGTTGGAAAGTGTTGCATCCTAATCTAAATCTGACAGCAATTTGCTAATAATAAACTTGTTTACTGCACACAGTTTCATACAGATTTTATTTTTCATATATAAAGGTGTTTAGTATTTAGTACACCATTTGATTATTGAAGTTGTGATGTCACTGACTAGTAGAGATGTGCCATTTGGGTTTGAGTCTGTTTGAATTGAACGTGGGTCAGAGGATTCAAACTCTAACTGAACCAACCTTTCTGTTTGACGGGACCTATTCAGACTGAACGAAACCACAAAGAAGTTTGTCCAATCTGGTCAAACACCACTCTTTGATATGAACAGATTTTGGTTTGAATTAATTGTCCTTTAGAAAGGGATTTTAAAAGTATTTTTTCTACAATTTAAACAAACGAATAAGCATGAACCTGTTTTTCAAATTGAACTGGATTGTGTCTCTTCAGTGCAGTTTGGTTTGAAATCAAACTGAATCAAACCAAGCCACTGTTTGTATGTTTATCATACAGATCTCTACTATCTAGTTATTGTAAGGCTTCAACTGATTCATGATGAGAAAATCTCTTTGCAATCTCATTGTAAGAACATAGTTTATCGTTACCAATTGGTTCTTATGGATTATGATCTTATGCGTCATTTGAATTTCCAGTGGTCACTGATCTCAATACCAAACTTTTTTTTTCTTATGTGATAGCTAAAGTTCATTTCTAACTACAACATTGTACATTGAGTGAGTTCTACTGGGAATGTTTCAGAGAACTTATATGCATTCAGATGCAACGTGGATTTGCATCATATATATACCCATGTATCTTTATCTAACAGATGATATATGTACTGCCTCCCTGAATGTTTAGAGTGCTACATATGTTAAGAATCAGAGATATAGTTTGTACAAATACATTTGGAGGTCAGGGTAGAAGTATGTTGTCAGAAAGTACATATTTGACATATTCCATTCCACTCTTGGTTTGCCCTTTAAATGCAGCAAATCCATTCCATTTTTTAAAATCTGGTTTTTGGTTTTAAACAAACTTTGAGGAATTTTTAATTGTTTAAATCAAATACAAACAATATTGCTGATAATGTTACACACCAGAATATGGCTGTCCCTCCACAGTGGTAGCCTCAGTGCTGGATTGGGCTTCCTCAAGATCTCTTCAGGTGGCTTTGGAAAGGTGTTTCACAGTTTCACTGTCATTCCCAAGGCTGCCATTTTGAAGTCTTTGTACCTGAGGTCACAAAACTTCCTTGCCATCTGTGTGCTGATACAGAGGATTGGCATGGAAGTGCAGCCCGTTTCATTGCAGTGAGAGCCTATCTCAGTGAATGAGAAGCAGCTTCAGAGCTACTTTTATCACACTGATGTTTTCATAACCAGGGGAACTGGAGTCTCTCCACACGCCCTCATACCCTTTCACCATGGGGTATTGTGGAAAGGGGCAGAAATCAGTGCTCCTCCAAGTCACTTGGAAAGCCACATGGAGACATGGCCTAAATGTTACAAGGATGTGACCTAGGGGTGTACATGAATACAATTATCCGGATTCGATTTGAATAGAATACCTGAAGAGTTGATTTAAATCTTTAAAATTCAAATTTAAGCAAATTCGATTTGAATTAAGCAAATTCAAATCTATTTGTTTGAATTTTCACCCCAAATTTGCACTTACGAATGTCAACAACATTCATATGTGCCCATACGCATCATTATGCATCCTGTACGCATCTGTACATGTCCGTATGCCTCCCATGGTTATCCCATGTGCAACCCGTTTTCATCCCATACAGATCCATACAAATGCATACGGATGCAGGGAAGATATGTATCTGCATGTATGCATTGTGTACAAACCTGCACACATGCAAATGTCCAGATAATTCAAACAAATAGATCCAAAATTCAAAA
>MTQE01000390.1:4165361-4176726 GCA_014337955.1 Aspidoscelis marmoratus
TGGCCTGATCCAGCAAGGCTTCTCTTATGTTCTTATGTTCTTATGGATGTGCACAAATATTCAAAGACATTCAAAAGTTGGTCGAATTCATCTGAATTTTGACATTCAAATTTAAATCAAACGTCCATAATTCTGAATTTAAACATTTGAATGAATTTTGAATTTTTGAATCTATTTGTTTGAATTATTCGGACATCCGTTTATGCACAGGTTTGCCCAGGATGTGTACTTGCATGAATGCATCTTTTCTACATCTGTATGCATTTGTATGGATCCATCCAGGACACAAACAGGTTGCATACAGGATGTATACGGACGTGTACGGATGCGTAACAATGTGTAGGAGCACATACGAATGTTGTTGACATTCATAAGTGCAAATTTGAATTGAAGATTTGAATGAATAGATGCAAATTTGCTTAATTCAAATTGAATTTGGGTAAATTCAAATTTTAGAGATTCGAATCAAATTGAATTTTTGGATATTCAATTTTAATTTAGTCAAATCTCGAAAACTGCATTTGTGCACACCTCTATTCCTGTGTATTTTGATTAAATCAATCTCATGCCCTCAGTCCAACATCTTGCTTAGCACCCCACTGTACATCTCAAATAATAAGATGCAAAATTTACTGTATTTTCATCCTTGTTAAGGTGGCAAAAGCAAAGTTTTACCACAATCTTCAAGGCATTTTGAATGCAATCAAACAAACTTGCAATCACAGATTTATCTCTACTTCGCTTCACCTGATGTCAATAGTGGAAGAAATCAGCAAGATGACTTGTAAGAAGTAATTTCATCAACAGTCCTCGCAGACCCTGATCAGACAGACCAGCGGAAGCAGTACTTGTCTCATCACTGAGTCAACAGGTACCTCCTGGGTCTCACGCTGGCTCATCATTGCTGCAGCAGTGGAGTAGGTCACACAATTTTCAGCTGTGCAGCATGTTTTATGGCCAAAAAGATGGCTGACCACTCCAGCACTGGGTCAGTGAAAGTCATCCCTCCAATGCCCAAATCAGCACTGCAGAAAGGAAGCACTGCCAAAGTTTCCTCCCACAATGTCCCTGTGTCTACGCAAACCAACATGGATTGCAGATGTCTGACACCATTTGACTCAAATACTGTGGGATTGGTGCCTGTCCATGTTTTAACCCTGTTGAACAGTTCTGTATATCCTTATTGATTACTCACCCATTGGGGCATCTTTCCTGCTTGAGGATCATGGTGATGAAACTGAAGAACAAGCACTGTAACTACCACAGATAAGCCAACAATTACCATGATGCTTGCAAAATATTGAGCTGCAGATATTTTTAAGGAGGGGGGGGAGGAGGAAGAAAAAAAAACAGTTAAGATTTCCAGAGTGGTAAATGAAGACAGTTTTCACAGTCAGTATAATACAAAAGGCACAGTTGTTTGAACTCTGTAGCAATAAACTCTTTTGTCAACACCTTACATCTCTCTCTGCTCAGAATGCTTTCTGTTCTCCACTTCTCCATATGCTTTGCTGTAGCAGGAGAGACAAAATAGACAACATAACCTGTACCAGGAACCGTGTTTTTCTCCCTTGAGACCAGAGAGTCCTGAGGAGGGGGAAAGTAGGTGAGAAGAGAATGACATAGAGAGAAAAGGAATTGAGGAGTGACCCACACCTGCCACCAGTTTTGGTCCTGTTCTCTGATGGCTTCTGTTTCCTGACAAATTAATTCCAAGGGTGTTTCCACACTGGGTGCAGAACCCAGATTAACCAGCCCCTTAAGACAGCTTTAAAACACTTTGTTAGCTTCCGCACTGCAAACCTCTTCAAGGACCCTTTGTGGCAGCCGCTTCTGCATTTCAGCAAGTGAGATCCATTTCTAAAATGGGTCTCGCCACCAAAAACCAGTTTAAAACAAAGACCTCAAAAATTAGGTCTTCAGTCTGTCCCTTTGCTTGGATCTGTGTGGAAGCAGGACACTTCTGCACATGGCCAGGTGAAGGGACACATGTCCCGGTGGCTGCCATGTTGGGAGGGGTGGAAGCAGGATGGCCTGCTTTGGAAGCCCATTCCTTGTGCACCACCAGAAACACGTGGTGACTGGCAGCTGCCTGATCCAGTGCTGCGGCTCCGAGGGCATTGTCAGCAGCATGGGAATCCGGCGGACTTTTGGAATAGGTGTCATGGATTCCACACAACACCTAGACCATCTGTCCTGCTGGATGTGGCCTCCCCGCATGTGTGTGCAGATGTGCCAGGCCCTTCAGATCCATCCCTATTTGGGACGGATCCTCAGGAGGTCAGATCGCTGAGAAACAGCTCTTCTTTGAGACATTTCTCAGTGGCCAATGAGCAAGCACCCCAAAAGCATGCACTCTTTGGCAGGGTGGGGGGTCCCAAGGATGCAGTGTCCACATGCCAGTGGAGGCCCAAGGGGTGTGGCATCTGAATGCCAACGGTGCCCCTGGTTCTGAAGCACTCTGCCCATGCTGCTTGAGGGCTGGCAAGCTCTCTTCATAGAACCATTCCCATGGAGCATGGAAAAGTACTCCAAGAGCACCTGCCACCCACAGATGCTCATGTCTGCACAGTAACCATCTAAGATCTCATCTTCCCTCCCATTTCACAGGGCCAATTTGCACCTTGATGAGGCACAATGGCCAGATAGCAACCATTCTAAACTTAGCTGGTGCTTCACCAAACAATTGTCTCCTCAAGGTGGTGATCAGGTTGCCAGCAGGGTAAATGGGCACCACACCAGCACCGTACCTCCCCAGGACTCTGTTCACCCAGAAGAAGTATAAATGGATCTGTGCCGGACTTTACCGGCAGGCTGCAAGAGAAATTGTGGAAGACAAAGCTATCCTGGCCACAGGACACTCTGGCACGCATGGAGACACTTCTAGGATAGAAGCATCTTCATGCAATGTGTATGCTGTATATGAGAGCATACAGGAAGTGTCCCTTTTCACAAAGTGCATAAAGGCCCACAGTCAAAAATAAATATTTGTGTATTTGCAATAGGCTTGTTTGCCCTGGAAGACCCTCAGAAAGTTTTGAAATCTGTTCCTTCCCTGTGGAACACTGAACTGATTTCTTCTGCAGCTGTTTGCCCTTCATTAGCATTTATTAATATTTGCTTCAGTTATCCCTTTATATTTACCACTAAGTCAGGCATTCTTGTATTATGACTGGTGGGGAGGAAGAGCTGGAGCTGCTACATCCGAGTAACAGCATTTTAAAAGTTGTTTTCCTTAAAGCTGTGATTTATGGGGGAAGGGAGTAGATTTTCTCCCCAAAACATGTGCTATCACTGGTAAACAGGAGGAACCTCTCCAAGAAGAATGGTGGGTACTCATTTCCATCATCAGAGGATTGTGTGTGTTTTTCCTTTTGTCTTCAGAGATGAGGAACAAAACCATGGGAGAGAAAAATCTAAATGAATGGGCAGCATGATTAATCAAACTCTACCTTGACATAAACTCTGATTGAGTTAGTATGGTTTTGAATAAGTGGTATATGTACAAGAGGTTGTGTCTGATGCAATTAATGCATGTATAATGTTTATTTTGAATGTTTTTGCTTGTATTTAAATTGTACTAAAACAAGCCCCTAACTTTATATTAGCCCTCAACTGTGGTTGGTTCATTTCTAGGGTTGTGCACTTTAAAATTTGAATTTACCCAAATTCGATTCAAATTAAACAAATTTGAATCTATTTGTTCAAATTTTTGGTTTGAATTTGCACTTACGAATGTCAACATTCATAAGTGCCTGTACGCACTGGTACACATCCTATACGCATCCGTATGCATCCTGTATTTATCCTGTACAAAACCCATTTTCATCCCGTACGGATCCGTACAAATGCGTACGGATGTGGGAAAGATGCATACATGGAAATACGCATCATGTACGAACCCATACACATACGAATGTCCAAATAACTCCAACAAATAGATTGAAAAACTCAGGATTCATTTGAATGTTTAAACTTGAATTTGTGGCCAAATTTGAATGTTGCAATTTGGGCAAAATCGATCGAATTTTGCGTGTCTTTGAATATTTGTGCACATCCCTATTGGTTTCTATATGAATATGTGCACATATATATATATGCACATATATATATAATTACATTACATTATTACATTGAATCCTGCCCTTCTTTTAGCACCAACTCTCTTCCACGTTTGTTACTGTTAGTGTTATTACTGTTTTGGTTATCCAAATCTAGCTCTGTCCCATGCAGGTGGATCTAGCCCAATATAGGCAGGGTCGCCACAGTCGGGAATACCATGTGGATGCGGAAGCCCTGGATCCAGATCAGAAGCCCTCTCATCTGGATCAACTCCAGAGTGCAGAAGGGCCCTAGTTCTCCGTTTTCGTTTTCCATCTGCAACAACCACATAATAAATAATGTTTCTCTCTTAAAGAGCAGCAATATAATGAGATATTGTCAGTGTTCTCCCTTTCTGCGCCCAGTTGTGCTTACTGTGCAGTAATATTCACTGACTTCAATTAAGACAAGCGTAATCCCAATTATCTCCAATCATTAAAGACAGCTTAACATTTTTCTTCCCTAAAACCAGTTTTAGCCTCATCTGATTTGCTGGTCCTCTATTTTCTGCAAATTATTCCCAATACTCTTCTGATTTATGATGATCCTTTAATCGCCGTTCTGTGTTCTAAATTGCTGTTTTTAGTAGTGATTGGTATTGCTGAATCCTTTAGGATTCTTGGATTCCAGCTATAAACCAAACACTGTCTTAGCAGTAGAGACTCTTAAAAATATGTGACTTAAAAGCTATCAATATAAAGTTAGGGAGCTGGTGATAATATACTATTACAACTTATTTCATCTTTTTTTTCCCCTACCATAAACTGCATTGCATCTCTTAATGATTTATCAGCAACATAAGATTTTATTGTCTTTTTGTTGCTGAGTTCGTTAACTGATTAATTGTGCCTGACTTTGCACTCTGTTGCTGTGGGCCTCCCAAGAAAAATGTTTCAGTTTGCCTCAACTGTAGATCAAATGTATGGTTGGGGGGGGGGGAGTTGGTCTCCTTGTCAACCGAGTACTAGCTCTTAGACCTGGGTGATTTTGCATTTCCCTTCCCATCACGTGGATGGGAAAGGTGTATGGTGAACTAACCTTGAATGCTGCTTGCACTTGTGGGCACTAGTTGCTAACAGCCAGCTCCACATGTGATCGAACACTCGCCTATGTTCAATTATTCAGTTGCCATGCTGCTTCTGTTATGGGCACCCCATCTTGAGTGTGGCACCCTCCATGACTGAATGTGTATCAGCACCATTGCTATGGCGACACTGACGCTCTGTGCAGTCACAGTCGTGTAAGGGGATTGCTGGATCAGCTGCCAGCACACTTGCACAGCAGCTCCAATGACCTCCCCAGAGAGCAGAGGTGCAAATGGTCACCAGCAGGACACTTGCAGGTAAGTTCCAGTCAGGTGAGGTAAGGGTCGGTGAGCTTGTGTTGCATGATTTTCTGCACAGCTACTTCACGATAGGTGAACATCTGGGAAGGCAGTGGGTGTTTGTAGCCTGTTAGTGCCTCCTGCAAGTGCAGGTGCATCTGCCCAGATGTTCACGTATCGTGAACTACAGGCCAAAGAAGAAGGTTTGGCTTTTCTACCCTGCTTTTCTCACCCATTTAAGTGGACTCAAAGTGGTTGGCAAAGCTTTTCTACTCTCCTCCCCACAACAGAACACCCTGTGAGGTAGGTGGGGCTGTGAGAACTCAGAAGAGAGCTGTGACTAGCCCAAGGTCACCCAGCTGGCTTCATGGGGAAGGGCAGAATCAAACCCGGTATTCCCAGATAAGAGTCCGGCTCCCTAACCACTAGACCAAACTGGCTCACATGTGTGAATCGGCCACAGAACCTGGCTCCTCATCTGCATATTAATGCAAATCAAGGCGGTCCCATCCCTCTTAGTCCTATTCCATCTGCACAAGATGGAGCTAATCCAGATTAAATGGCCCTTATTCCTGATCACTTGTGGACCTGTTTAAATCAAGTCCGCAAGAAGACTAAGTTCCAGATCTGGGAGGTGTGCAGATGACATGCCTCCATGATCCAGAACTACAGGGGGCTGGTTTTAAGTGGCACCCCAAAGCATGCTACTGAAAAGCATCTCCCCCACAAAGAGTATCCAGTGAAACAGAAGGGTGCTGCTTGCACATACAAACTGAAAGCAATCTGCAAACAAAGCTTGACTCTCTGGTGTGGGAAGCACAATTTTTCTGTGAAAGTTGTTTAGTGTGGGGGGAACTTTAGATCTGTTCCTTCTTCCCTTTTAATTATAGTGTTTTAGGACATGCAGAGTCTGCTTTTCTTGCATGGCCTTTTAGCTATCAATAAGGTGTTTACAACCTGTCCCTGATGCTTTCTTGGCACCAGAGCTATCCATCTGAGTCCACCAAGAGTATCATGCAGCTTGGCCTTTCTGCCACCAGTTTGTCACTATTACTAAGCAATTGGGTTCCTAGCTGGCTGACCGAGGCATCCAGCCAGAAATCTCCGGTGCTGCTGCGCTCCCCTAGGCCATTTGTAGCCTTTCTGACAGTTACAAATTGGAAAGCAAAAGGAACACACATTTCTGTAATATGTCTGCCTAAGCACCCTGAATGAATAAGGGCTCTGAGTTGCAATGAAGGTAGGAGACTGCTCATACTTTGGAGAACAGGATTCCAGAAAGCACCGGACTTGGCAGTCAATTCATGATTTACCTGTTAAACTTCCAAATAGTCAGTCTGTAAGTGACTTCTCCTTCCTTTTTATTCTCTGTGATGTGTGGTATGGAAAGACTGTAATGGGGATCACAACCTTCATAAATCTTTTTTTAGCGTTTCCCCTTCCTCATGCACTTAGGCATAGGGAGATGCATGCAAGAGACAAGTCTCAGCTGGAAATGGCTGGAAGGACAATTGCATAAGCTATGCTACAAGGCAAGAGCTATGGCAATGAGAATCGTCATGTCTCCATGCCTGTGTGGCACCATCTTGAAGAGGGGTTTCAGGCATTGTGTCTCTATGTTCGGTGGCATGAAGCGTCTTCCAAGAAGCATGCTGCCCACCTACGGCACCTTAAGGGTTAGGGAATAAAATCATGCTCTCCATAGGAGCTCCAGTCTGTCTATGGCAGGTATGGGCAGGAATGCATTTGCAAATTCAGTGCCTCTAGCAGCACAAAGCAAGGGCAGAAGCTCATTGGGGATGTGCAAGAATATTCTAAATATTTGAAATTTCAATCAAATTCATTTGAATTCGGAAATTTGAATTTGAATAGAATGTCTATACATTCATTGTTTAACATGCAAATGACTTTTGAATCTTTTTAATCATTCATATGAATTATTCAGATATTCGTAGGTGTACAAATATGTATGCATTACATATGTATGCCTGCGCATCTCATTCGCATCCATATGGATTTGTACGGATACATACGGGATGAAAACGGGATAAAAATGGGATGCATATGAATGTGTACGGATGTTTATGGATGCATACAGACACATACGAATATTCTTGATATTCGTATCTTCAAACACGAATTGAATATTCATACGAATAGATACAAACGTATTTGAATCAAATTGTGAAATCATTCATATTTTAAACATTCAAATTGATTTGAATTTTCAGATATTTGATTCGAATCGAATGATGAAAATTGCATTCATGCATACCCCTACAGCTCGTAGATACCAGCCAGGATGAGGAGAACACAGCAGGGGTCAAAAATTCCTAAGTCCGCAGCCAGAGACAAACACAGTGAGGATAACAGAAGTTGGAGTCAAGGGGCAAAGCCAGAGTCCAAGCCAGAGGTCAACAGCCAGAGATAAATACAGTGAGGGTAACACAAGGCAGAGTCCGAGGGCAGAGCCAGCCATTTCAGGGACAAATTCAAAAGCCAAGTTCAGAAGCCATTCCAGAGTTCAGGAATCACTAGCACAAGCAAGAGGGTGTTATCCCTCAGCATCAGAGCTCAGCTGGCCAGAGGGGTGAGGCTTCATTACTCGGTATTGTCATTGCAAGCTCTCTGACCTATGAAGAACTAGTTCTCCCTGCATTAATCAGCCAGGGAAGGTCTTTCACCAGTTTCATCTTGTCCTGTCTGAGACTGCATATCAGGGAGACCAGCTTCAGTGATGTCTCTGCTTGTCTGGCTCTCTGGCTTCTGTGTGAATAACTGCTTCCAAATAGACAGATTCATCATCTGAGGCAGCATCTCTCAAGGTCCAAAACAGCTTGCAGTGGACAGGCTTCTTTCCTGCCACCACATCTGGTGTCCATGTTTCTGGATATGGATACTACAAAGCACACAGTGACGTAGGGCAAGAGTCAGATCAGTCAAGGGGAAGTATTTCTTCACCCAGAGGGACATCGGTCTATGGAATTTGCTGCCAGAAGAGGTGATAACTAAGTACATATTTCACGTTGTGGGGACAAGCAGGATGGGTATGGATATGAATAAGATGGTACGGATACATATGTAATGCGTACTTATCCGCACACATATGAATGTCTGAATAATTCATACGAATGATTCAAAAGAGTCAAAAATTTGTCTGAATGTTAAATCTGAATTTAGAGACATTCAATTTGAATTCGAACGTCTGGATTCAATTCAATTTTGCATGTTTTTAATATTAGGGCACATCCCTAGTACCTACAACTATGGCTGTGGAGTCATGGGCTCAGTCTAGCATCCTTAAGACTGTTCAGACATTGCCTTTACGGTGCTATGAGTACCCATGGAAGTCACACTTTCTCCCTTGCCACACTGGCATAAATGCTGGCATAACACTCGAATGGTAAGGCAGGAGAAGAAGCTCTCAGGCCCCTCTGCAGCACCATTTCCCATTGCCCCCAGTGTCAAAATCTTGACAAGGAGAGACATTGTAGCAGGTCTTGATGAGTGGGGAGGCAGCCTCTCTCTCCCCATGTTAAGATCATAGCCCATCTTGAAGGCTGGAAGAGACAACTCTGCTCACTGCCAGGGAATCACTAGCATTGATTATAATGGGTAGGGGGGGTGCCTCCATCCATAAATATCACAGCCAGGGTATCCTCTGCCTTGAACTTGAAAGACAAGCATTGTACAGCTCTTTACCCTTCCCATGCAGATCTTGCCTTTGGCTGCATCCAGAAAGGGTCAAAAACACATGTTGGAATGTGCAGCAGCTTTCAGTTTCCCAGACAGCTTTTATGATTCTCCTTAGGTTTAAAAAATAGTACTTTTAAGGACATTTGATGCAGGGAATTCTATTACTCCACATTTTCTCATGCGTTTGGCGAACTGCTTAAGAACCTGCAAGGACATGCCTTCACCTGAGAACACATGGATTTATTACAACGGAGCATGCAGAGGAAGGACTGAGCATATGAATGGAAGAATCCTCACTGCTGTGACACCTAAACTGTGCATTATTTGAGTTTGTGAAGGTGAAACGTTTTCCCTCCACATGCACTTTACTTTGGAGTATAGGTAAACTATGCATTTTTAATGGGATGTATGGAGGCACCCTTTGTCTAACAAAACAATTGCAGCAAGAAGGAAGGAAGGAAGGAAGGAAGGAAGGAAGGAAGGAAGGAAGGAAGGAAGGAAGGAAGGAAGGAAGGAAGGAAGGAAGGAAGGAAGGACTTAAACTATGCAAATTAAAAACAAAAGCTAAGCAAACTATTAACTAACCTTGGACTGCATTGTACTGACATGCCACAGAGTATTATACTCAAGTGTTACTAATAATGTTTGCATGCAAATGGTTCTGGCTTAATTCCCAGTGGGAGCTGATCAGTAGAAAACTAAAGGTTTTAATAATGAAACTGTCTCTGAAGCAAGTTTCATTACTGACCTCTAACATAGTACTTACACCAAAAGTCCAACCACAATGAAGCCTGGAGACCAGTATTTATTATAAAAAAGAAAAACTAACAAATAACTAATGACATTTACTTAGAACTTTTGTTGAAATAAACTATTTTCCCTGCAGGGGACAGCTTTCAATAGAACAATGGATGGATGGATGGATGGATGGATGGATGGATGGATGGATGGATGGATGGATGGATGGATGGATGGATGGATGGATGGATGGATGGATGGATGGATGGATGGATGGATGGATGGATGGATGGATGGATGGATGGATGGATGGATGGATGGATGGATGGATGGATGGATGGATGGATGGATGGATGGATGGATGGATGGATGGACGGACTTGGCATTTTGTAACAGATTCACAAGTAGCCTTTCATTACATTCCCTGATATTGGCCCTATATGTTTCATAGAGGATCCATTGACGCAATTTTGAGAACAAAACTGTCTTCTGCCTTTTGTCTAGAAAAAAATGCAACTATCAAGAAACATAATTTAGAGCTGCTGACTGGGCTAGCCATTCTTTTTTCTTGACTGGCATGTTATGTGGATCTTCAATGTATCACCAAAAAAGCTAACTATCTCTAGTGATCCTTTGCTTAATGTGGTTCCATTCCCAAACCTAACATCTTATGCACATTGTGACTGTGACAATCACTTCCCCCTATCTGTCATTTTGCAAGGGCAGCAAAATCTTCTACCTCATAGTTTGCACGGAATGAGAACCATAAAATAGAAGGGATGGACACATTCTGTTGACCACAATCTTTGGGTCTATTCACTCTGGCTGCAAAATGCAAACAGATTTCCTTTTAAAGTAGTGAGTAAGGCCTGTGTGGTAGGGGCCTTATGGAGAGTCAGCATAATGTAGTGACCTGAGTGTCAGGTCGTGACCCTAGGTTTTAGCCTTCTTTCAGCCCTTGGCAACACACTGGATGGGTTTGGGACCAGTCATTGCCTCTTGAGAAAAGAAGAACAATTTGTACTGCCTGAACCTCTCTGGAAAGAGGGCAAGGGTATAAATGATGGATGGATGGATGGATGGATGGATGGATGGATGGATGGATGGATGGATGGATGGATGGATGGATGGATGGATGGATGGATGGATGGATGGATGGATGGATGGATGGATGGATCATACCCTCGTCACAAAGAGTGGTGGAAAACCTTGCAATGCATTAATACAGTGGTTTCCCACTATTGACTCAATCAGCTTGTACCCAGCTTCTTCTTTGTCTTCGTAGAACTTTCTTTCTGCTTTCTCATCCCAAATAGCTCACAATAAGCAGCCAGCTTATCTAGCTATTCTTTCATTATAATTATTATAATGCCTCTGACTGTACGGAACTGGCGATTGGATAGCCCCCCCCCTTTCTCTCTCTCTCATACACAAGCATATATATACAGTGTAGGGTGTGTGTGTGTGTGTGTGTATTTTCTTTAAAAAAAAACAAGATGCCAGAGG
>MTQE01000390.1:4176778-4194532 GCA_014337955.1 Aspidoscelis marmoratus
TGTGTGTGTGTGTGTGTATTTTCTTTAAAAAAAAACAAGATGCCAGAGGGGTTGGACTTCTGAAGGCATTGGGGGAAATTTGGTTATGAAAAATTATTTAACCACATACAACCCTGTCCACAGGCTGAACACAACTTCAAAGTCCACAGTGAAGCATTTTGAGGATAAATTTCATTTCAACACTAAGATAAACATTCCTTTTCTATCTGGAACCCTAAGGCCTTATGCATATATGTGTGTTTTCATTTTCTACTCCAAGATCAAGTCTCTCTGGAGGAAAAGTGTGTGCTTTGATTTTAAAAACAAAGCATACACTTTTCATTTCTCTGCCATACAATGGTTGAGCAGTTACCTAATCAGTACATTCCAAATAAGAAAAATAATCCTCAGACTACAATTTGAATGCTGTGGAATGAATTCTTTGCCCCATGCCATGCTTGAAATTCATGATACAAACAGTAATTTTCCAAGTGACACTGAGGACATTTTGAGAATGTGCATTTTCTACAATATTTGAAGGACAACTCTACAATCAAACGGTCTCCCTGGCTTGCAAGATATTGTTTTGCTAGAAAATAAGGGTACAGAGGTCCCTTACACACTGGTAGTATCTGCTAGCCTCAACGGATGGGATATAGACCACACTAAACAGCCCCAAAAGCCCCCTGGTTAGCTTTACTGGCAGGTCTTTTTGAAAAGATCTAGGAGTGGTCTAGTGTAGGGATGTGCACAAATGTTCGTAGCATTCGAAATTCGGCCAAATTCAGCCATTTGAATTTGAGTTGAATGTTGGCACATTCAAAGATTGACATCTGAATTTGAATGGAATATTTTGATACATTTGTATGAAGCTTCATATGGAATTCGTACGGGAATCATACATGGGACTCATATACTCTTTGTATGCATTTGTATGGGATCTGTATGCTGTTTGTATGCATTCGTATACAGTATCCGTATGCCATTCATATGCATTCATATATAGGATCCCTATGCTATTTGTATGCATTTGTATGGGTTCCTTATGCTATTCGTATGCATTCGTATACAGGATCAGTATGCTATCCATATGCATTTCTATGGGATTCATATGGGATTGAATACATATCCTACCACATTCAAAAGGGATCTATTTGAACAAATACAAATTTTCTTGCATTCAATTCAATACAAATCAAGTACAAAAAAACCATTTGTGCACATCCTTAGGCTAGCAGGCACTAAACCAGACTGTTGAGCAGAGTGAAAGGCAAGCCGTCTTTACCAGGAGGGCCCATTTTAACAGCGCAAGAAAGTGCAACACTGAAATGGGTGCCCCAGGGGCTCTGAGGCCAGGAATGTTCACTCCTGGCTGTTGGAGCTTTCAGAGGCCTGCTCCAAAGTTTGTGCACGCTTCAGAGCCAACACATAGACTGTCTCAGAACAGCCATCCAAATATGGATGGCCTTGTCCCAGGACAGATGAATGAGTCCAATTGGCGGACCACTCCAGCTGTTCCAGTCTCACTGGAGCAGTCCACCTAAGGTAAGTGCAGAAACGCCCCTATTTGATTAAGTAACCCCAGTCCTATAGAATCTGCACAAATATCAATGAACATTATATAGAAGCAAAGTGCTTTCATATTAGAGAAGACTCAGAAGAACCTTGAAATCTTAAATAGAACCAAAGCAATTCGTTTCTCACCTCTATCTGTTTGTTTGCCTATTTTAAAACAATCAGGATTACTGATCATTGCTGAGTAACCAAACAAACAAAGGTATTCTTCTTGTCAGCCAGTTTGGTCTAGTGGTTAGGGAGCCGGACTCTTATCTGGGAATACAGGGTTCAATTCCGCCCTCCCCCATGAATCCTCACACCTTATTCATTTCTGTTTTATTTGGGGAGTTTCCATTCAGGAAAGTCTAAATGAAAGGTAGAAAATGGATAGAAATTAAAAGGTATGAGCTGTTGGGTCTGAAGAGGAACTGAAAAGGTTTAAAGTGAAGGTGTGAGTGTGGCCTTGAAAAAAAAATAGTGAAGGATCTGCCATGTTGCCAAATTACCAGACATCTGACAAGGGTCCTTTGGTGTCACATTGGAAGGGACTTTTAGATACCTGCCACACTTTGGGGAAGAAACCAAAGTGATGCAATTCTGAAAAGTCATATTTCTGAGAAGTACCAGCATTCTGTGAAGACCAAGAATTTCCTTATGCCATCTTGCAAGTTCCAAATTGGAAGAGACAAATATTGTCAAAAATCTGAACAGAAACCACAGTTAGAATGTGAATAGAATATGACACATGTGAATGTGTCATATGAATAGATCCCCTTTGAATGTGGTAGGATTCTATTAGATTCAAATTTATTCGTTTGAATTTGTATGAATATCTGATATGAAAAAATACTTATCCTATATGTATCTGACATGAACACATATGTATCCAATACATATCTGATATGTATGCAACACGAACACATATGTATTTGATATATATCGCATAACAAATCCGCTCTGAAAGCGTCAAATCTGACCTGAATCCACTTTTAATTCACTCTTGATCCATATTTTATGCACTCTGGATCTGTAGCCGATGTGACTGACACAGCTGCTTTCCCACTTCCGAACTATTTGTATGGGTGTTCGAACTATTCGTACGAATGTCCAAAACATTCCTATTTTTACAAATGTTAATGTACAGATATTGTAACATTTGATTAGTGTATGAATATCTGAATTCGTATGAATAATGAATATTATGAATATTTGTGCACAACACTAGTTTCTACCGTTTTTCTAGTAGGGCAAAGCAGTTCTTATTTTGTGAAATTTTGTCTACCTATATACACTAATCTCCTCTAATTACCCATTCTCTCCTTATCTGGATTTTCATTTCTGTGTCTAGTATTACAGTATTTTGAAATCCAAAATTTTGAGTTATAAGGTCTATAGTCAGGGAAAAGGGATCCCCAGCCCCCTTTCCCCAGATTGCAGAACTGATATTATACTGTAAGTGGAAATTTTGGTTTGGATAATGAAAAGTGAAAAGCTTGTGTACACATGAACATGTGATTCTGGATAATTTTAGCTGAGTTCTAGGAAGGAGTAAACACTGCTTTTGTGAAGGAGATGAAATTTATGTATCGAAGGAGAAGGAAAAAGTGAGGATCTTTAGCAGTAGCCAGAATGTGTGCAGGAACAATTAAATGAAATTGAATGTTGAGGACAATGACTAACTATCAAGTGACAAGGGGAGAGTTTGGAAATCACGGGGGAAGAAGAAGAAGAGGTGGCTTTTCATATCCCGCTTTTCTCACCCATTTAAGGGGACTCTGTGCGACTGACAAAGCTTTCCTATTCTTCTCCACACAACAAGACACCCTGTGAGGTAGGTGGGGCTGTGAGAGCTCAGAATAGAGATGTGACTAGCCCAAGGTCACCCAGCTGGCTTTGTGAAGGAGTGCAGAATCAAACCCGGTATTCCTAGATAAGTGTCTGGCCTTCTAACCACTAGGCCAAAGTGGCTCACAGGAAAAAAGGAAAAGACTTCTCAGAGCAGACCTAGGATTGGAAAGAGCACAAGTGTACCCACTAAAATCTCACTAAGATCCTGCTATGTGAACTTGTTGCATCTGGCCTCCGCCTTTGCAAAGGAAAAATGCAGACTGAACAACTCTGGTATAGTTGGGTTCCATAAGGTAACACTCTGAGATGTTCTTTCTGAGACACAGCCATGTGCAAACTCATAACAGAACAAGAGGATGACTGGAATCAAATCTTGTTTCCACTATAGACCCTTTAAAAAAAAATAACACTGTAGAACATTGAAAAATAAACATGAGATTTGCTTTCCCACCTCAAGAGCCACTCTGCTGCATGAAGAGAGCTGCCATTAATCAGAATTGCTAAAGAAACAGATACCCCCGAGGACATATCTATTAATAAAAAGGACACAGCTGCTATACAGCAGTCTTACTAATGGGGTTAATAGGAGGCATATGTTTAGGAATCAATGTAGGCCAAATTATCTTCAAGATGTCTTCCCATCATATTATTATATGAAAAGGGTTCAGTAAATATCTGTCAATTAAAAGTTTGTAAGAAATGTAAATTGTGCTTCAGTTTCAAGCTTTCCTGAGCTACACACATAATGCACTACAAATGCTTATAACATATAAACAAGGTGGGAGCTGAACTGAACAGGGCTACCTTGATGATGGTCTTCGATGTTACCTCTTCAGGTAACATTAACTATAATTTATCTCCTCTTCCAAAAGCAAAGCATTGTATATTCTCCTGCCTGGACTCCATCCTTACTAGTGAGAACTTATATGAAAAGCTGTCCTGTGCCACAATTTTGACAATATGGAAAAACATTGTGGTGTCAACCTCCCTTCTTCACAGCTTCCATGCCATTTCTGGAAACCAGAGGAAATGTTGAGACATCCGCCTGCAATACAGATTTCATGTGGTGTTTCTGAAATCTGCCAAAGAAATGCAGACACGGAGAGGCTTATGAAGGCAATGTAGCATTTGTGCAATGAAAGGTCAGTGAGAACAAGCTCACAGGCTGCAGCTAATGTAGGAAAGAAAATTGCCAAACCAAAAATAGGACATCAGGGCTGCGGTCACACCTTACTTTTAAGCCTGTTTCTGTTCTGCTTTTGCTATACCAGGCTAGAGCTATGAATCCATTTCTGTACTCTTTCTGGACTAAAATTCCAGAAAAGAGCCTATCCTTTAACCAGATTTTGTCAGAACCGAGCCTACATAACCTCACTATCATATTTTAAAATTTCAAGCTGTGGTCAGAAGAGGACTACTTGAGTCAGGCAGATGCACAGTTCCGTTATCCTCTTGAACAATGCTGGACCTTGTGGGCATTCTAGAGGGGTGGTGCCATTGTCTCCCACTTCCCCCTTGTCTGGCCCACTCTTATTTTCCATTCCCTGTTTAGTCTCCGCTTCCTTTGTTTTTTTTGCAAAAGCAAAATAGCACAATCATGAGGATGAGCTGCATCTTGAGGAGAATGGACTACCTGCCCACACCCCCACACCCCGGCAACACTGACACCTTGTGTTTGCTTTGTGTTTAATTTCTTTCACCTTCTCTCTTGTGTGAGACAGAAGAGATAAAATAAGCCAGGGTGCAGACAATACTTAAAGACAAGAGGTGGGAGGGAGAAGGATGGGGGGCTCCTGCTGCTCTCATGCCCCCCACTCAACAGCAGAGGCTGGGGAGGAAGGAAGGGAGAAAGTGGAGGGAGCTGTTAAACACTGATGATCAAGAAAGGGAAAGCAACAACTCTGGGGGGGGGGGGTGCCTGCCCCTTCAAGTCTACCTCACACAGTCCCAAGAAATCCAGGCAGCCCACTCTCCTTCGCCTCTGTGCTCCAGAGCCTCTGCTATGCATCTGCCACTGTGACCCAGCAGCCAGTGAGGAGAGCACAAAGGTTCATTCTCTGAGCCTATTCCTGGCCTTTCTCAAGGGAAGCAAGGAGCTGGAGAGATGGGGCCTTTCTAGACTTAGCTGATCAGGCTGCCATGAACTAGGGCTGGTTATCTTCTGGTAAAGGTGGACCATTTGCGCTTGTGATGAGGAAAGCTTCCCCCAAAACATCCATTACCAGCCAGAAGTACAAACGGTCCTCCCGTTTACCAATCCGCACTGCTGCATCTGATTGGCCATTCTGTAACATGCTTGGATCCTGTTGCAGAGGGGCGTGTTTGAGGGACGTATTGCAGCCAATCATGTCAGCACCCATGATTGAATGCCCCTCTCACAACTCTACAACGACATGCCACTCTTGGGGATAGGTGGTCCAATCATGGCAGAGGTAAAGCGACTGATCACGGCCACCTCCGCACCTGCACGGACATTGCCTCCCCTGCCCACCGACGGCAGGGAACCAGAAGAAGAGCAAATGGTCGTGCTGCTGGATGCTTCAGGTAATCTTTTAGCTAACACTGGTAAATCACAAATCACTAATCAACAATTAGTGAACTTCTGGGAGGACAGGGCATGCTGTAACAGCCTACTCCACATGGAGATGCTCTCCACCAGAAGTTCACTAATCGTTGACTACCAGCGTAAGTGGAAATAGGCCTATGGTCTCAGTGAGGATTATTTCATTAAGAGTGTAACTTATCACATGATCTGACTGACCCTTGTGGCCTGAAGCTTTTGTGTGTGTAGTGTTCAGTCTTGCCTCTCTTTCTCCTCTATAGTGATTGCTCTGTTAGCACATCTTAGTTCGGAAACTTTCTGAGTCCTTTTTTCCTTCCGTCAACTTCCACAAACTTTTATATTCATATATACCTCATGCATCTATATGGCCACCACAAAGCCCACAGGAGAAGAGAGTTGGCTTTTATACTTAAAGTGGCTGACAAACCTTCTGTTCTTCTCCACACAACAGATGACCTGTGAGGTGTAGGTGTGGGGCTGTGAGAGCTCAGAAAGAGAGCTGTGACTAGCCCAAGGTCACCCAGCTGGCTTTGTGGATGAGTGTGGAATCGAACTGGGAAACTACCAGATAAGACTCTGACATTCTAACTGCAGGACCAAACTGGCTCATGTAAAAAATAGCATTTTAGATTCATCCTTATTCATGTTATTCAGAGAGCCAGTCTCCTGTGAAGTCAGTGATGTCCCATGCTATAAAAATGGTGACAGAACAAAAGAGCCAACTGGAAAGAGACTTAATCTGAAACGTGAGTATTGGGCATCTAGATTTTTTGCAGGGGGATTATCAAGTTCTCTCACACAGTTCAAAACCTGGGCAGGGTCTGTACCACAATTGCTCATAGGACTGAATGTTTTACAGTATGAAACCCACGATAAAACCAATTTTGCTCCACGCTGAAAATGAGGTATCAGACAGAAAAAAGGTCTAGCCTTGCCTACAGAGTAAAATATAATGACACAGAAAGCCAAGAGACTGGAAAAACATTTCACTTCCTAGCTTAACACTCCCCCCCCCCCCGAAGTGGCATAAAAGAGACAGAAAATAAAAACAAAAGAGTGTAGAAAAACAGTAGCAAGGAGAAGACAGCGAAGGCAGAAGAAGACAAACTTTGTTTTCCCTGCCTCAAGCCACTTCCATTCGTGATACATCTTTTATCTTGTAAAAAAAATATGTACAACTCTGTCTACAAGCCAGCCAGACACAGGACTATTAGCTCCCTCAGGTATTTTTTGTGCTCATGAAGTGTCACGCTGCAAGAAGTTAACCAAGATGTCTATTTTAAAGCTGAGTTTTGTGCCCTCAGTCAACCTGCAGTGACCACAGGGGGAACATTGGATATAAACAGGCAATAAACCTTGGTACAAATTCAGCATTTTTTAATCTGGAGTTTGGGATCATTTGAGGCACAGAACAGCAGTAGGTTACAAAATTTAATTCAAGATGAACAATATGTTCTTTTATGGAGCAAATAATTGCATGAAAACTGATTTCTATTGAAGAAAAAAATTCCTTTATCAGAATGTTCCCAATCAGATTTTTCACTGCCCTATCTCATTAAAGACACTGTTTCACATTCTCTTAAATGAAAGCCCCCATATGAGAATAAATCTCCTGGTGCTGCATTGAGTTCAGCAAACAATTTAGCAAAGGTTTCAGAGAATCAAAGTCAACAAACCAATAAAGAGCCTTAAAGCTACTGAAAGATTTATTACAGGACAATAAATCTTTTAGTCTTTCACATGTCATAACTCTCTTTTCCTTTGAAAAACTGTATGTCTTATATTAACTTTCAGGGTGGAGAAAGATCTGTCCAATGAATTACCCAACCTGCCTTCTGGCATAGTCACTGAGGGAGCTGTTCATGATTCAGCTCTCATCTATATAGTGGGACTTTGGGACAACTTTAGCTGTCAGTCTGGTGAAAATGTAGATGCAGTTCATATGCAGTTCAAAATATGCAGCACAATTTTACCCCAAACTCACCAGGGATGTGCATGAATATTCGAACTCGAATAGAATGTCCCAAAATTTGAATGTAAATATTTGGATCAAATTTCAAATTTTGGATCTATTCATTCAAATTATCTGGACACGATGCGTACTTGAAGATCTGCATCTTTCCCACATCCGTATGCATTTGTTGTTGGCATTCATATGTGCAGATTCGAATCAAAAATTCAAATGAATAGAATCAAATTTACCAAATTCAAATCAAATCTTGTTAAATTCAAATTCGATTTGAATAGAATGTCAAAAAAAAATTGTGCACATCTCTAATACACATGAGTACCAGGCCAACATCATGTATGGTTTAGTAGCAGGATTTAAAAACAATACTAACAACTAGTTTTGCACCTAGTAAACATAGCACAGCAGCCTAGTGTGAAAGTATTCACCATCAGTTCTATGTGTAAAGACTGAAACACAAGAGTAGCAGGACCCAGGGCAAAGGAAGTTTTAAAACAGCGTATAACACACTTGATCTTAGCCAAAAGGCCGAGAAGCGTATAACAGACATAGAAGCACAAAATGACACAGCTGCCATAACACAAGCCAAAGTAACTCTTTTTCTAACAGACTGAAAACAACAGGTAACACTGGAAAGTTATCTAAGGTACCCCCTACCATTAAATTTATGACTCGCCTTTACCAGAGCGAGGTTTGATCTCCTAGATATCAGGATGACCCAAGGGCGGTACCTGAACATCCCAGGACAAGACAGACTCTGCTCATGTGAAGCCGAAGGCGTGGAGGACACTATGCATGTTATTTTAAACTGCACTTATTATAAAAATATTAGAGAGAAGTTTATCTCACCTTTACTTGCAAACTATCACTTACTAGACAGTAGGGAGAAAATGTACAGGCTTCTTTGTGGAACTGAAAAACGCATTACTAGACGAGTGGCCTTGTTTATTATCAAGGCTGCCAAAATTCGTGCTGCTATGTTTTAGACTCAGTATTTTAACAATAAGTGTATCCACTTGTTTTTAGATTGTATTTTTGTATTTATTTTATGATAAGGTCAGTGGACCAATCATTAAACATATTGCAACCTTCTGTTCTTCTCCCCACAACAGACACCCTGTGGGGTAGGTGGGGCTGTTTTTTTTTTTAAAAAAAAGACATAAATATACTGGCTCCCAGCTGTTTCTAATCAAACAATGGGACCACCCCATCCTTTTAGAGTTCTCCTCTTTGTTTTTTATTTTTGTATGGATGTAGTAGAGATGGGCACAAATGTTCTAAACATTCAAAATGTGATTGAATTCAATTGAATGTGGACATTCCAATTCGAATAGAATGTCTTCACATTCAAATTTAAACATTCAAATGAATTTCAAATGTTCCAAAACATTTATTCAAATTATCTGAAACATTCGAAAGTACAGATACGAATCTCATACATATCTGTACGCATTTGCGCTTATAGTATGGAATGAAAATGAGATGCATACAGGATAAAACGGGATGTGTACAAAATGCATACAGCTACATATAACACATACAAATGTTGTCGGCATCCGTATCTCCAAAAACAAATGTTGCCAACATTCGTATCTTCAGATTCGAATCTAACATTAGAATGAATCGTTTCAAATGTATACGATTTGAATCACATTTTGTTGCATTCAGATTCTAAACATTCGAATCGAATAGAATGTTTTGACATTTGAATTGAATCAAATGTCGAGTTGACATTCCATTCAAGTTGAATTTGAATGCAAAAACCAATATTTGTGCACATCCCTAGTATGTAGGATCCAAAATTTTTATCTGTGTTATTTATCTCAGGCTAATGTACATATTTCAGTATATATCACTTTCCTCTTGTGTTTATCTTTTAAATGTAAAATCCAGGGTTGTTGTTATTTCTTCCCACTGTTGGATATCACTAATGTGTTCTTTATATCTCTTTATTAGATGTCACCTAGTTTCTCCGATATAAACCTCTCTACAGTCCTATTTTATAGATTACCATCTTTGTCCTACAACTCCCTTCTCACCTTTCATATTTAGGCAATTATTTAAGGTGCAGTTTTATCTAACTACTGTTTTAAAGTGGTAGGTTTAAACACACACTCCATTGGCACTTACATCCTGTTTCTTTTAAAACTTTCTGAACCTATATGATGAAATGATTGTTAATGACAGGAATTTTGAATATAGGGAGCTCTTTCTTAAACCCGATTTTACTCCACCTTTTCCCCCTTTTTTACTTTGTGTGTTTATATCCATTTCTCTTGACTATTTCTTCTGGGTTTTTTTTCTTGATTTCTTGATATCCTGCAGAGGAAACCCTTGCAGCTCTTTAGATAATGCTTTGAGCTGTCAGGTCCTTAGTTCTTTCTGAGTGGCCTGTTTTTTTATTGAGTAGTAAGTCTCTTTTGACTGTTTTCCTTCACCAGTTCAAAATTTGCTTTGTGCCACTAAAATGCCAATGTCCAAAAAAGGCAGGCAACCTTCTCTATATGGTTTTCCCCTGCTTAAGTGCACTGAGCACTTCATGTTTAATTCTGAAAACTTATTGCTCATAATCTGCAGATTCCGATGTTCTGATTGATCTAGTTAAGTGGCAACATTTTTCAACCCTGAGAACCATTTACTAACTGGATTCATGAGAAAGAAATAGCTATCAACAATAAAGTATGGCAGCTTTGTTAAAAAGGACTCCTCAATGGATTTGTCATGGTTCTTAAAAAGAGCTGATGGGCTTACTCCGAATGATTGGGTGTTTTCTGCCAATTAGATGCCATGCCGGTTAGCCTTGTTCATCAGCCAATTAAATGGGCACCCTAATGTTATCAACACCAAGACCAGCTGACCCGTAAAGTCTTTATGGCCAGTAATCCATCATACCCAATAGTTAATAGCATGAGTCCTTTTCTACCCCCAGAATTTTTTCAGTTCACTATTGGTTTATGTGTGCAAACCCAGTACATTCTGTGAGATCAATATTCCTGCAGGCTTGAACAGAACTGTTGCCCTATGATAGGCCAACCTATGACACACATGTCACATGTGACATGCCAAGCCCTTTTGGGTGACACACATGGTCACCCTGGCACCTGGGCGTGTAGCACTTGCTTGTTCTTGAAGTGTACGAAATACCAACTTTCAATTGAAGATTTAGCAAATGAAATTCAGCAACAAAAATCACTGATGTTAAGAATTATTTGTTTTTGCTTTTAATAAAATACATATATCAAAAATATAACTTTTTTACTAGAGCTACAAATATCATAAAATTATGGATATTTCTAGATGTGACACAGCACCCGAGTTAAGCTAGGTTTTCTTGCGAATTTTGACACACCAAGCTCAAAAGGTTCGCCATCACTGATATAGCTACTCTTTTTTTCTTTTAATAAAAGTATATTTTAACTGTGTGGCCTTCCACCCTACCAGACATAATTGACCATCAGCCACCACTGGCCATCACATACCTAAACCTAATATTATCTTCATGCAGTTTTCTTATGTATCTTAAATCACCCAGGTGGCTTATCCAGGAAGACGGAAGGTGCAGGTCAGCAGACAGATACATAAAGGTGCAAGATAAACAATAGAACTGAGCAGGATGGTAAGGAAAAACCAATCTGAGTTGTTAGCAATGCATAAAAGGAGAGAAAGGGGTTTTAAAATCATGACAAACATGCCTTTGCTTCTTGGTATCTCAGTACTCCTTGCAAAAATGTTCATTTATTCATGATGTCTTCATGTTGCCCTCAATTACTCTCACTGATGTTATTATGAAGTGAAATTTGGTTAGCATTTGCAACTGTCTCACAGTACTCTATTCACCATATGATCCTTAACTCAATAAACAGGGAGAGAAAAAATATCAGCCAAAGACAAAACAAGCTCCGAGTAAACAGTGAACCTTATTCACTAGTGCAGTATGTCAGTAATATAACCATAATGAAAGGAAGTATTTTTTCCATATTGAAAAAAGGGACTAAGTGCAAGGAGACAAGAGACTGTACTGTATTTGACATGATAAACAGCATTTGTCATTCTGCAGATCTCATTTTGCTCTGTTTCCAAGCATCCATTCATACCAAAAGAAGCTGCATCCAGACAATACTTACTTAATCCACATTATTTGGATAATCTGGAATGAAATATATCTGGAGATGCTTTAGTACAAATTGTTCAAATAACCAGGTTAAGTAAGTGCTGTCTGGATGAAGCTAAACTTCTGTTGTTCCCTAGACAAATTTATATATGACAGATGTAACAATGGCTACTAAAATGAATGCCTAAGTGCATCTTTCAGGTTGGGGGCGGGGGGAAGCAGGACGCTTCTAAGGCCATTTGCTGGAATTCGAGAGCAGGAGAAGGTTTGTCCTTGTCTGTGCTTGAGATGCCCATGAGCATTTGGTAGGCCACTGTGTGTGATGGGACGCTGGACTAGATGGGCTGTGGCCTGATCCAGCAGGGCTTCTCTTATGTTCTTATGTGGATTTGCTGGGAATTGTACAAATGGCTTAACTATACATTAGAATTCTCCATATCTATTAGGGGACCATGTTCATATAGCTATGGAGATTGTCTTTGAAACTATGGGGATGCAACACTGGTACCTGCTCTGGACTTTCACAATTGTCCTGAAGTAGAGGGCAGAATGCATTGACCTCAGAGTAAGAATTTCCCACTTTGACAGCAGTAATCCTCTTGATTTGGATTGCTGTGAGCCAAGCTAAGGGGATGCTGACATCTGAGCAGCATGGCTAGTTGTCATCAAGGGGCCAATAATATCAGTTGTACCATAGATGCTGTTGCCTCCCAAACCAGTTTGGTGGCATCCATGTAAACAGCCTTTCCAGTAACTGTGTCCTCAAGACATCTTGAGAGGAGAGACATGGATATGGAGAGTTAATTCCCATCAAACACTGTCCTCCTTGCTGAAATGTGGATTGGGGAACTTCTGTGCAGTCACTTTGGGAGGGCTATATGTAACATGTATGGCTTCTGTGGCAGATGAAGAACTTCAAGGAAATCTTGGAAATTTGAAGAAGAGGAGGAGGGGGAGGAAGAGGAAGTTGGCTTTTATACACCACTTTTTTCACCCTTTAAGGGGACTCAAAGTGGCTGACAAACCCTCTCTTCTTCTCCCCGTAACAGACATCCTTTGAGGTAAAGGGGGCTGTGGGAACTCAGAAAGAGAGCTGTGACTAGCCGAAGATCAACCATCTGGGTTCATGCAGAAGTGCAGAATTGAATTGGGAGACTACAAGGTAAGAGTCCAGCACTCCAAACACAAGACCAAGGGGGTAAATAGAAATCTGGAGTGTTTTGCCAGCATTCTTCATTCATTTTTAATGCCCAGGTTTCATATTTCTGTGCTTAGCTACAGATCCTCAAAGCTGCATCCAGACATCGGTTACTGAATCCTCTATGCAACTGGTGGCTCTCCAGAGCCATCACAATCTTCCACCACGCACCCTCTTTGCTCAGAAGAAAAACTGACCTTGCAAAGTTGTCCTGGAACTTCCTTTCACTTAGGGAAATGAGTGTGGAAGGAGATGAGAAGAAATGAGGCATTCAGAGAGCAATCTGTCAGGCTGCCTTTATTCTTGCATAATATAGGTCCAAGGTTCTTGCAAGGGCTGTGCTCCACTGCCAGTCATAAGAAGTGGAAGATCTCCCCTAGGACTCAGCAGTATAACAAGCCTCATTTGATCACAGATGGCTGCACTTGGCTCCGGCTGAACCATTGTCTTTTAAGCACTGTGAATATGACTCTTTCTGAAAGGACTTTTAAATATAAATGTGGCCCATCTCCATGGCTTTGTCTCTGCTTCTTGCAAAAGCTACCCATGAATCTCTTGGAGTAGCTGTTTAGTGTCAGCCAACAGTCTTTCCATATCAATTAGCTTTGCCTTTTTTCTTTTGCAGAAGTTTTTATCTCATGCAACTTTTAAAGACCAATCTGGGACCGTTCAAACCCAGACTTTGATTTCTTGCATGTAGGTTGGTAAAGTTTAAAGGGATTAACCTAAAAAAGGATTTCATACAGCACACAATTCTTTCCGTTCCCTTTCCTCCACCAGGTTCAATTTTCTCTGCTGCATTATTTATGGCGTATTTAACTATTCAAAAAGTTTAATGCTACCATTCCCCAGCTAAATGAAACATTTGAAAAACAAAACAAAAATTTAACATCCAGGTTCAAAACAACAGATCCACCGTAAGAAATCCATTTAATAAAATTAATCATATGGTAGACCACAACAGCCAAGAAACTCTGCCAAATAAAAATGTTTTTCATCTGTTCCACCAAGATGGGTATTCAGAGACCCAGGAGAACGGAAGTCAAGCCCTAACTCCACGCCATTCAGGTGACAGAGCAACAACATACCAAGGAGGGTCCAAATGGGCACAGGGACCCATGTTGAAAGAGATGAGGTCGAAGATGTACAATTCTGAAGGGCTTTCACATTATTTCATTCTAAGGCCATTGTGGCTAAAGTGTGGCCCTCCAGATATTGTCAGTCTACACCTTCCAACAGTCACATGGCCAATGGTTTGTGGGTAATGGCAGCTATAGTTTAGCAACACCTGGCAGGCAGTCACATGTGCACCAAAAAAAGGAAATACAGTTGGCCAAAAGTGAAATAGCTCCATCTATCATTATTTCTGGCTGCAATGGCCCAGCCAACAGCAAAAAGATCTTGGCAACATCTCAGCCTATACCTTCGAGTATGGGGCGGGATAGAAATGTAAATAAATAAAATAAATAAATAAATAAAACCAGTAAGATATCTCATCTGCAGAAATAGGATTAAATGTAGCTCCCTTCTAGTCCTGTGAACCAAAACGAATATTCACAATCCTTGCTACTATTCTCTAGCCAGCATGGACAGAATAGAAGGCCTGCATCCCACACAGGCATAGTGTGGCATGATTTTCTTATTAGGTGCCACCATGATAACATAATTGGGGCAGCCTACATTTTTACCTTGGGGAAAAGGTAAGGGAGAGACATCAGAACAAATACCAATTAGGCTCTAGATAGAGATATGCACCTGGATAACAAGTGTGATCAGCAATCTATAAAATGGTTCCTGAGATCAGCCACCATGAATCTTAGCTCAGACCACCTAGAAGGGGCTGTACATCATGGTCAAGAGGTGTTCTCACTGTCATTAGAGGTCCCTGACAGCAGAGGTGGCACAGATTGTTTATGTTCTTCATCTGATGTTGTACCTATAGCTAGATAAGCTCCTGTTTTTAGTTAACTGAAGCTAACCCTTTCTTTTCATTTATTGCCTCGTCCAGTTAAAACTTTCTTGTAAGCTATATCTTGGTAGAAATAAAACATCTATCCCAACTTTGCTCATTTCCTCAGATCCAAACAACTCCCACCCCCCAGCAGTGGCTGGCAGGACAAGAGCCCTTCATCGAGGAGATGAGGATATCTTGCAAGCTTTGAATGTCCAGAACATGAAAGCTAAAGTTATCCAAGAGATGTGCTGGAACGCTGTCCAGAGGTGAGTCCCAACATGGGCCTTTTCTGCACTTGGCCTTATTCTGAAACGTATCTCGAGATAGTGGTCTACTGGCCACAAGCTAATGCAGATTATTGCAGGGCTCACACGGGGCCTTCCATAGTCTGCACTAGCATCCAGATAGCAGGTCCCTATTCTGGGATAGATTCCAGAATACAGCCAAGTGCACAAAGGCCCCTTGTGTTGAAAATTCACATTGCAGGGAGGAAATGGAAGAAATGAACTGAGCACTTGTTTGCATCATTCCCACATAACACAGATTCAAAACAAATTCGCAAAAGGTACAGATGTTGAAGACTCAAGGAGGTTTAATTAGCACATTGGAGCATGGTCCAGGGAACTATGCATTCAAATCCCTTATGTTGTCTATTGACATCTTTCCCAAACTCAAGGAGGGTCCTATCTAGCACTGCTATTCAAGATCTTTTTAATCAGATGTACTAGGTACTTAGTCTTCCCGCACTGAAAGCTCTGCTTTAATGCTGTTATATTATTCCTAAATATGTAAGCTACCTACTTATATCAAAAAGGATGAAGAGTTACATTCAGAGATGCCATCTAATTTCAGCCTGGGCAAGGAGCCTGCCTCACCTCACCTATGTATGAGGTTGCTCCCCACTTAATCTGCTCCACACCCAGATATTTGTCCCATAGAGCACCATAGAAGCCATTCCAGTTTAAGCTAGGCCTATCTGAATCCTCAGATCCATTTTGTACTGGCGCTAGATTGCTGCTGTCCGCCCGAATAATCACCACCTTGGGAAGTACATCTGGCCCTCTTGGCATAAAAGATGCATATTGTTCTGGGCCAGTTGCTCTTCTGATTGTTCCAGTGAGCCTTCTGGCTGTGGATTCTTTTATCTTGCGGTGGCATTTCAGCAGGGAGTATGAAAATCCAGCAAGTAGATGGAAGTAATAAAGTACACTTGACCTAGATGGCTGCTTTGCAAGATGCATTTCAAATAAATTCGATACGCTCTAATTGTTTGTGCACTACAAAAAATATTGCAATATCAGAAGCCTTAATGAGCCTTTCTAGATACACTTTGTCTAAAGGCAACTAGAGGGGGAAATGTGGATTGTGGATTCGGCTCCCCTTCTCCCTTTGACTAATTTGTCCTTAGGAAATGCCAAATTATAACATTTTACAGATGAGGCACAACTGTTTTCAATATTGATCCATTGACAAGTCTTTGTTTTTGTTTTTATACAGTTAACAGTTAACATTCCAAAAAGTATCTTAGTTGTAAGCTCTTTCTTTCTTTGTGAGTTTTTAGTAAGGGTCCATCCAGACAATGGTTAATTATTCCACTATATTTGGATATTCTGGAATAAAGCAGGGATTTTCAAACATAGCAAAATGAGTAACTGATATCTGGATGCAATCTAAGCTAGGCTTTGCCAAATTAGGCTCAACACATGAAAACTGTATGGACAGGACCACACAATTTAAGCAATACGGAAGTGGTCTGCAATTCATTTCTGGTATATTTTTCATTTTTCCAGCCATAAATTAGTTTTATTGGCTAGTTTCAATTAGTCACAGTTAAGGTTAGCCATCATTTGTCTAGCTATGGATGACCAATCCTCACTATCAGAAACTAAGGGTGCCTCCAGATGGGGATAAAGATGTATGATTCTTCCAGAGTTATACTGGGAATGCCACACATATCAGTGACTGTCCCAGTATAGTCCCGGTTTTAGTTGATGAAAAATCTAAAACATCAGTTTTTTTGTAATACCAATTCCGTATCTCCATTTAGCAGCTCCTTGTGATACTGTTCCTGATCAAATTACCCAGATGCAAGCCAAGTGTGGGAAGGATGCAAAGGGATGTGGGCAGATGTTTGGCTGACATTTGGATATTTTGACCAGGAACAGTAATATGAAGAACCACCAGACCGAGGTAAGAAGACAGGATCGGCTCCTGTCATCTGGCAGGGATGGTGAGAAGCAACTGTGAGATCTAAAGAAGATCCCACGGTTCTCTCCTGCTGTCTGGAAGCACTCTAAGGCTGAGTCCCCAAAAGACTTATTTGCCTCTCTGGTCTCCCTCTACTGTCACTGCATTCAAGCGGACTTTAATAGTGCCCTGCACTTCTGTAATAAGCGTCCGCATGAGGCTCAGCAAAATGCGCATTTAAAATGCACCTTCCATCCCCACAGAAGCGTGTTTTCTTTCCCTGCATGTTTTCTCCCGGCCCCCTCTCTTGTTCAGAGGAAAAATAGCCAGATCTCCGTCCCTGAAATGGCTTCCAGTGCCGGCAAAGCAGCACTTACTTTCACTCTGT
>MTQE01000390.1:4194977-4213307 GCA_014337955.1 Aspidoscelis marmoratus
TGCCACGGAGCGTCCCCAAGGTAAATGTTGCGAGGAAAACCCATGACTTCGAGAAAGAGCGCTAAAACTCTTCTTCAAAGGGCATGTATTTTGTCGTGGGTTTTCCTGCTTTTGTAGTGCTGGAAGCTTGTTAAAAACCCTGGCATGGGGGCGCTCAGAGGCAAAAGAAGAGTTTTAGCAGATTTTAAATTGCTTGGGGACAGGGCCTAAGACTGTGTTCAGATGAACAGCTGGAGGTGTAAGAACCACTGCCAGATTAGAATAGTGTACCAGGCAAACACCATTTAATCCAGGGTAGGTCCTGGATCAATGCCATGAATAGGATCTAGTTGGAGGAGTTGTCCATTTCTTAATTCTCTGTAGAAACTGTCTAGAAACACAAATAACATCCAATCAAACACTCCTTCCCCTTTGATGCAACCAGCCTCAGTGACTGCTTTGAGAGTAGATTTTCATGATTTAGCTTTTGGCTGCTCTCAGGACTGGCTGTAGAAGATCAAGAGCTCATTGGGACTGGGTCAATTTGAACACTACACTCTCAGGATTAGGAATGTGCATGAATGTTTTTTATGTCCGATTTGTATTGAATCAAATGCAAAATTCATATCCATTTGATTAGATTCCCTTCAAATGTGGTAGCATTCAAATTTGATACAGAGTACAAATCTGATTCAAATCACTGCTACAAATCCCCTATGTATTCCCCTGTGTACCCACTCTGAATGTGTCAAATTTGCTCTCAAGCCACTTTGAATCCACTCTGAATCTGCTTTGGATCCACTTTGGACCCATTGCCGATGTGACTGGGCAGCCGCTTTCCTGCCTCCCCAGGTTCATGCATTTAACGAAGCTTCATACAAATACATAGAAAATTTCAATTTGTATTCAAATGTCTATCTTTGAATGTGCCAACATTAGATTCAAATTTGAATGTCTGAATTTGGACAAATTTCTATGAATTTTGAATGTGACAAATATTTGTGCACATCCCTACTTAGAATGCTCCCAGGATCTCACCAAACTCTCATTTGGATAGTGGCTAAGATGAGTTTGTCTCCCAAGAGGTGCTTTGTTCCTTACTTGGTGCACTATAGGTTTCCATAATATTTGAATCAGAAAACTCTGAATAACAACTCCTAGAAATCATGCTGAGAAGCAATAAGTTCACATTAGCCTTAAGTCTGGAAACCATTAGCCTTCGTAGCCTAACTCCTGTGTAACAAGGAAACTATTGATAACTGTAGCTTCCCAGCTTGTTTTCTGCTTGAGTAATTAATTATAAACTTAGGTTTATGGTAGCGTTTCAAATTTCGTCTTTGCAGTCATACAAGACAAAAAAGAAGAAAACACAAGCTCCGGGCTCACTGTGATTAATCATTATATCTCTACCAGTCCATGAAATACGACACCACAAATGTTTGCAAACTTAACTTGACTCCAAGAAATGTCAGGAGAAATGTTAATTTCATGCATGTGTGGCAGCACTTGAGCAAAGTATTATTATTAGTTTTATCACAGAAATGAAGACTAAGATCTTTTATAATTTTAGGGATTGGAAAAAAACCCTCCTGATACAAGTAATCAACTCCCCCTTAGTCATAGCTCTTGTAAAATGGGGGATTTAATGAGCCACTGTATACCATGAGATGTTTAATAAAAGCATTGTCAGAGCCTGAAATATAAACCTGAAATAATAATAAGAGTTGGCTTTTCTACCCCGCTTTTCTCAGCCATTCAAGGGGATTCAAAGTGGCTGACAAAGCTTTTCTACTCTTCTCCCCACAACAAAACTTCTTCTCCCTGTGAGGTAGGTGGGGCTGTGAGAGCTCAGAAGAGAGCTGTGAGGAGCCCAAGGTCACCTAGCTGGCTTCATGGAGGAGGGTGGAATCAAACCCACTATTCACAGATAAGATTTCGGCACTCTAGATCGGAACTGTATCTGGATGAATACAACTTTCAAATAAAAATTGAAAGATGTATTTTAATGTATTTCAAATAAAAATTAAAGCTGTGTTTTAATGACTCGCTTATAAGAAAAACAACAGTGACATTATAGAAAACTCCAGGTACAGAATTTGCTAACATTAATCCTGTGTACAAGTATCCTTCCTATGCATCCAAACAACTGCCTATCAAGGCTTCCCAATCTGAACTAGAGGTGTACCAAACTTATTTGGGGTTCAAAGCTGTCCAAAACATTTGAGTTTAACTCTAACAACCTGCCTGTTTGGAAACAAGAGTTCAAATTTCAACCCAACAAAGAGATGTTCTTCCAAACCTAGTAAACACACCCTGTTCGATCCAAAATTCAAAGGTGTCCAGATAGAACTGAACACCCTTCTGTCTGAAGAAAGTAGGTTTGGATTCAAATTCAAAAAGGTGTTTCAGTTCAATTTGGATCAAATAATGATATTTAGATCATGGACAACCCTGTGGTGAACCATTTTTCCCTGTACCACTATTAACATATTATGGGGTGTGTAAAAAGTCTGTTTGGGGTCAGTCAATTCACATAACATACACCAATGAACTCTGAAAACTCCTTTTGAATGGAGCTGTTTTTGGATACAAAATGTCCTTTCAATTTGCCCCAGATCCCCTTCACTATCTATTGGTCAGTGTAGATGAGTCTTCTGTTTAAAAAATTACAACATGATGTCCAAGTACATGGATGCCAGGCCTCTACTCCAGAATATATCCCAGAATAAGGCCCAGTACTCTACTCATGAGCACAATTCAGATGAAGATATGCAATTTTAAGCCTGATTAAATTTTGGCATTTTCTTTTCTCTCTTAAATCACTTAAAGTTGTGTGAATTTGACCAGATGTTAAAAGATTAGGCACCCGCCAACATACCTATCAAGGGGACAGAATCTGAGGTGGCCGGCATGATTTCAGCAACAAGCAACATGAATACTGTCAGAGATAGGAGAACTGTAATACCTGTGAAAGGAAGATAAAAATGACAAAAGTAAGAACAGTAAAATGCATTTAACACAGTGGGACTTAGTTCAAAGCAAGGAAGCATAGGACTGCACCATCTCTAATTAATCTTAGGATTTTTATCTTTGGAGGTTTTAATAAAACCGAAAGGAAAACAAAGAAGTGTGGCATGATCTGTTAAAAACAATATTGAATTAAGTGCATTTTGCACACTGTAGATAGCATACTATTTATTCTGACACTAACTGAAGGAACTACCAGACATGATTTTTAAAAGAATCAGCATCCGGTTGTCATCCTGACAAGGTTAGCAGACAGGACTGATGCAATGTTGAGCGGCTACTGACGCATCCAGTCCAAATGCCAGATATAACATAGTGCAGGAAATTTTGTCTAATTCCTGGATCTTCTCACTGTGTCAGCATTTAGTAGGGACTGCACACACACATATAGTTCCTGCATAATCACGGTATGTCAAAGCTGGTCATTCTAATCTGGTAGCCTCATTTTGCTCTGCTGTGAGGAAGTGCTGAAATTGCCAAAAGATCTAGAAGAAGAGATGGCTTTTCGATCATGCTTTTCTCACCCTTTTAAGGGGACTCAAAGCAGCTTGACAAGCCTTCTGTTCTTCTCCCCCCAACAGAACACCCTGTGAGGTACATGAGGTTGTGAGAGCTCAGAAGAGAGCTGTGACTAGCCCAAGGTCACCCAGCTGGCTTCATGGAGGAATGCGGAATCAAACTCAATATTCCCAGGTAAGAGCCCAGCTCCCTAACCACTAGACCAATCTAGTGCTTCTCTGTATCATCTGCAGAATCCCATTGTAGCAGCAGAACTTAGGATCTATCTTCTTCCTGCACCAATAATTTATTTTCCCAGTTTTGAAACAGCAACATCAGTGTGGGTAAAAGCCAACAGAAGGTTCTTCCTCCTGTGAATTCTTAACATGGGGATATTTCCACATCACTCAGATAATGTGCCAAGGACTCCTGAGGAGCTTAATTAAGACAGCAGGATTTTTCAGATCTACCATGGCCCATAGATCAAAACCACAGGATGAAGAAAGCTGAGCTGTGGGGTGCTTGATGGCTTTCCTTTCAACCATTGTAAGTTGGGAGTTGTGTAGATGGTCAAAAGTAAAGCTTTCTATTTTTCTTCTCATCCTCCAAACCCAGTCCAATGGCCACCATCAGTTTAGACTGTACCACTTCCAAGTATACCTGCAGATTTCCAAGTAAAGCTGTTGATATTGCATTTTTAATGTTTCTCTCCATATAGAAAGAAAGCACATTGGGAAAATATTTGCCCTACTTCTTCTCCTCCATTCTGGTGCTTTAATATACCTAGGGGGATATATGTAAATGGCAACTACTTGAAAATATGGATCACAGTTCAATCTCATCTTCCCATTGTTTATTATTGATGTGCACATTAGCTTGGAACATTTCCTCATCTCTTACCCAAAGATATCTTTTCTCCAGAGTCAGCAGGCAGCAAGAAAACAAGTAGTGCTAAGCCAGATATGAGGACGCATGGAATTAGTAGGTTCAATCCATAGTAGAGCGTGCGACGGCGCATCGTCACTGTATAAGTCACGTCAGGATATGGTTCTTTACAGCATTCATAATACAGCTCATTCCTCTGTCCTGGGACACCTATCCAGAAGTAAATTAACATATAAATGGTGAAATATTCACTGAGCTTAATTCTCAGAAGTTCTCTAAACAGCCTAAAAGGTCTTGGTCGTTTCCATACTCACCCTCCACTACAGGTTATATTTTAAAATATGTTTTAGTATATATTTTATCATAAATTGTGATCTGCCTTGCAACCCACCCACCACCCACCACCCAAGTGAAGGTCAGGATAAAAATGTTATTAAAAAAATAAAATTCAAAATGTAAATTTTCACATGATTTCAAAAATGTAACAGATTGGTGAGGAAATACAATGAATGAACATTATTAAAACTGACGCAGATGGAAATTGTTTGATCCATTTGTTCCTCGTCAAGCTGATAAACTGAATTCTAACTTCTTGGTCTTCGCCCTCCCTTCTCCTTTAGGGAACAGGCTCTGATGATATAACACACATAAGACCAATGTATACGGTCAAAATTTATCATTTTTGCTGCCAAACCAGTTTGAAAAAAAACCAGTTCAATATGAACCAGGGTGTTCAAATGGTTAGAATTTGAACCAAGATACCCCCAGGTTCAGGGAGCAATTCAAACACAAACTGAGCCAAGGGGTCTGATCGAACACCCCGATTTCAAATGAACTTGTTCAGGTTCAACATATTCTGCCCTTTAGAACATTTGCCATTTTAGAATGTATTCAAAAAAGATTTGGTGCTTGGAACAAAACTTCTTTTTTCTTTTTTTTACATTCATGTACATCTCTAATACAGACCCTTGAGGCAAGGAGGCTCCTGAAGGAATCAATAAATTTCATTATTTCATTATTTTTCTCTTAAAATAGGAATCTACCAGTCATAAAGGGGTTAATGAGAAAATCCTCAAGCTCCTAGGGAGTCAATGAAAATAAAAATTCAGAAATCTTGTTACAAAGATAGCAGAGTAAAGCAGTGAACACCATAATTGAATCATCTGCTCTGGTAATGACTTTTTAAAAAAGAAAGAAAGGGAAAAAAATCAATCTCATAGTCCTGTTTAAAACATTCTTAAAATATATCTGCAGCAGCTGACAGAAAAGGGAAAAGGGGGGCAGATGTCATGCAGGAGATACACAATGCACAAACTTTGTGGGGTTTTTTCTTTCTCCAGCTTCGCCATTGTTTGCTTATTTTCCTTCATGGCCCTCTTGTTACCTAAGCATACCCCAACCAAATGGATCCGATGGAAATTACCACCTTGTCCCTCTAACACATCACCTTCCTGCAGAGGGTCCTTGGTCAGGCCACCAAGGCTGATTCTGTGTCAACCAGTCACGAACCCAGAGGGAAATGGGTCAAGACAATCAGTTTGATCCAAAATAGTAGCGGCATTGTAACCACACACTCCAGAACTTTGCTTAAATAAGTGGTGCTTGTAACTGCAGTAACTGAAATAAGCCTTAGACCCAAGGAGGGCTTTTTTTTTCAGGATTGGATGAACCATCGGCTCCTTCAGAACCACCTGAAACTAGGGATGCCTACGAAGGGGTTTTCTTTTCTTTTCTATTCATATCCGTTCGAATAGATCCCCTTCAAATGTGGTAGGATGCGTATTCTATATAAATGTTCAGTACCATACGAATCCCATGCCCATGCACAGGAATAGTATACGAATCCCATACGAAGTTTCATAGAAATGTATCAAAACATGTGATTTGAATTCGAATGTAAATCTTCTAATGTGCCAACATTTGATTTGAATTCAAATGTCCAAATTTGGCCAAATTCGTACAAATTTCAAATGTTGCAAATATTCATGCACATCCCTACCTGTATCATGCAAGGATACATTAAACACTCCCTGGATCCACCCAGATATACTCAGTTGGGTAGTTATAATAATAAGCCAAGATGGAAAAGAGTCTCGCTGCATTATTATGCGCTCTCACACAGGCTTGGCTGGCTTCGTAGCGAGTTGCACATCAACGGCACTCTCACTGTCTTCCTGACCTGTTTCATCACCTGGAGCTTTTAAGAACACTAAGAAGCACATACTCCAAATATGTAAATATAATTGTGAGTTTGCCAAGAACTGTCCAGCCAAATACAGTAGGCAGTACGTAAAATATTTATTATCTGACAGGAGTTCTAAAGCAGCCTTAAGCAACTGCTAGGTTTTGGCTGCAGACATAAAAATGCAGAAGCAGTTACTAAACTGAAAGGAAGTGGCCAGCTAATTCTGGTTCCAAATGGATGCAAGGGTCCACCATTTTTACTATATCATTGATTCTTTTGAGTGAGTTTGTGTAGATAGATTATAGTGCTGATTTTCACATATAAAGGGTTTGGCACCCCAATCTCCCTCTACACAAGAGGAGAGACCTTCTTCTTCTCTTCTCCTCTCTCACCCGAGAGAAGAGGCCTACATGAAGGCGAGTTCGGAGTAGCACTCCCTCATCCCCATCTACCCAAGACGAGAGACAAGAGAAACAGGAAGCTGCCCACTTTTATAGTCTGTAATCCATCAGTTCCGATTGGTCCATTTTGGTGGGCTGGCATGGCTTCCCCCAATGCTCCGCCCCGGCTGTCAGTCATGGAGCTGAGTCAGCCCACAATACTGCTGCTCTGCCACTGGTTTCCCGGTGTGAACGCCACAAAGCGGCCAGCTAACTCTGGTTCCAAATGGACACAAGTGTCTGCCATTTTTACTATAACATTGATTCTTTTGAGTGAGTTTGCGCAGATAGATTATATTTCTGATTTTCACATATAAAGAGTTCTTGGTCAGGATTTGAGGTATCCGTCTGTCAGGTCTGCATGACTGCAATTAAGATGATGAGATGACAATGATGATGATGTAATATGTAGAGCTGATTACCCAGAATAACACAATACTAGTACCAGTTCACAAGGTGGATCAGCAGATGGGGAAATGCAGCATTTAGTAAACCGGTACCTTGTTTTTCATATACATATATCCCGTAAGCTGCAGTTTGACCAGTCACAGATTAAAGTATAAATTGAATCTATAAAGGCAAGGCACCAATCTCCCTCTCCTCCTCACCTTCCTCATCATGCACTGTGGCTTCTAAATGAAGTTTTTAACCCTACTCCATTTCTATGTCTTCCAGGGATTTTTTTTTTAATTTCTGTGGAATAAAAATAAAAGCAGTGGAGCAGGTAGTGACCATAGTTCAGCAATAGTTAAACTGCCTGCAAAACAGAAGGCCCCACAAATTCACTTTCAGTTTCTCCCTGGAAGATTGTATATTTCTCAAGAACCTAAGGGAACACTTAAACCACACAGTGTAATCCAAGACATTCAAACTTCAGTGAGGAAGCATAAGCAACTGTGAATCAGTTCCACCTGCTTTGGAGCAAGTGAAAGTGACAACAGGTGCACTGGAGGGGCAACAGCAAGACAACCCTCAAACAGGGAAGAGTTTTCAGGTGGTAACTGCAGACGATACTCTCTCCTTATCAGTCTTGAATGATTCTTCTCTAGTTTTTTTGTGTTTTGCTACTGTTTTACTCACTCTGGTAGCATGATGAAATTTATGCAAATTGGATCCATCTTTGGTCTCAGCTGGGATGATCTGGAATCCAGCCCTAAATTAGTCAATAATTTTGGTTTCTATTGACCATTGATGCATCCATTTTTTCTCAACAAATTACATAATTTACATCAATAAAGATTTTCAACTTGAATCTTGTGTTTATTGAGATCCAGTGTGTAATCGTTTGACCTCAGCTAAACTCAACTAAGCTGACTCCACTTCAATCCCAAACGAAGAACAACTGTTGCGTTTCCTGTCCACATCATGATCTTCTTCATACTTTGTTGGATATTTTGAGTTTTTAAGAGCAATGAAAGGCTATCCAAATTTTCACTAGTGATTTCATTTTTTGGTGCAGTGAGCACAGCTGAGAGAGGAACAGAATTCAGAGAACAAGATGGTTGTTCTTGCTCATGTTGTTGCTGCTGAGATTATTTAATGTTTTTCATTAAATAATTCCTCAGATGCTAGCAACATTCCCGAATTGCAGATGGTGGGGAGACAGAACAGTAACTTGCCTAAAGCCCATGTTAATTTGTTTCTCTAGGCTTCGTTCTTATTACAGATTGTCGGGTGTCCAAATTATTTGGATGACTTTGAAAAGGCTGCCCTTTAGCGATGTTGTAATGTGTCCCCTGTTCAAAAACTCTTGAGTTTTTATGTCAAAAAAAAATTAAACTGGAAGCAAATCTGTACAGTAGACATTTAGCTTTCTTGCAGAACTAATATAACTCTGCAGGCATTTTATTTTGGAAAAAAATGCTAAAAAATCTATATACATCTATTATTCTAGTCTTAAAATATCTGGTGAAAATTACTCTATTGTGATGGGCAATGCTTCTTAAGAATCGACATCCATCACTTCTCTAGTAAATATCATTACAGAACTGCAATATATAATAGCCCATTCTTTAAGCTTCTCATCAGATTCCAACAGCAATCAATAGTTATTATAATAACATCCAGTGGAATAGTGGGATGAGTTACAGTTCCTCAGCAGTTTATAACCTAGGTGGAATTTTGTTGTTGTTTTTCCACTGAAAAAAAAATATTGCTATGGGGTTTTTTATAGGTTCCATGGCAAATATCCACTAAACAAATTTAAAGCAACATCCTTAGAGAAGCTGTAAAACAAGAAGAAGAAGAAGAAGAAGAAGAAGAAGAAGAAGAAGAAGAAGAAGAAGAAGAAGAAGAAGAAGAAGAAGAAGAAAAAGAAGAAGAAGAAGAAGAAGAAGAAGAAAAAGAAAAAGAAAAAGAAAAAGAAAAAGAAAAAGAAAAAGAAAAAGAAAAAGAAGAAGAAGAAGAAGAAGAAGAAGAAGAAGAAGAAGAAGAAGAAGAAGAAGAAGAAGAAGAAGAAGAAGAAGAAGAAGAAGAAGAAGAGCTGGCCTTTCTAACAGCTTTTCTCACCCACTCAAAGGGACTCAAAGTGGCTGACAAAGTTTTCTGTTTGTCTCCCCACAACAGAACACCCTGTAAGGTAACTGGCGCTGTAAGAGTTCAGAAAGAGAGCTATGATTAGCCCAAGGTCACCCAGCTGGCTTTGTGGAGGCTCTCTAACCACTAGACCAAACTGACTGAAGATCTTGAACTTTCTTCACCTCATGTCCTACACAGAAATCTATGAACTGTGCTTATTGGGCAAGGTCAGGAACTAGGCCAAGACAGGAGAAATCCCCTGCAGTATGTATTGTGGGCTATCTGTATTATGACAGCTTGGTCAGACCCAAGTTCAGACATAGCATTCTATGGGAGGCACAGCTTCTAGGGAATCAGTCATCAGTGTGGATGAGATGTTCAAGTGGGTCATGATATGAAAATGATATGGGAATTTTCTTCAATGGGGAACCTCTTCAAAGAAGTCTCCCAAGTATTACATGCAATAGCCTCAAAATACCTAGCCTCAAAATCCAGATCCTCTCTTTCTGATCCTTAGCTTAAAAATGATTCTTAGGTACCAATAATAACTGGTAGAGTGGTGCACAAATGAAAATCCCATCTTTGGTTTGCTGTCAAACTCAACACCTACCTGTTTGGCTCAATAGCCAATTGTTTAATCACACAAATAGTTGTTTGCATTCCACTTCAAACTGGTTTGCAAACAAAAAAGCCTTTTTTCAAGAACAAAAACGCAGTGAACAAGAACTGTTTAGTTGAATAATTCTTGTTTGTAAATTGAGGATAGTTTGATTGAATTTTCTGGTATTTGAACAACCGTATGTTCAGTTCAGTGAAAAGAGCTTCAAACTTATACTATTCAATCACATTTTCAAACATGAACTGAACTTTGCACATCTCTAGTAAATGAACCTCCAAAACACCAGACTCAAGAAGAATTTGCCAAGCTTTCAAGAACCCTGAAAAAAAAATGCAAGGTTTCAGAGTGAACATAAATACTAAAGACTTGTTGGCTGCTATGGAATAGGAAAATGTATCTTTCTGTTTTTAGCTGACTAGGCAGCAGTACTGATGAGTTAAGGCCCACATTCTGGACTTCAGTTATCCCTGGAAAATAGGCTTTTATAATGAAGGTCCAATGTCCTGCTGATACAACAGATTTCTTACTCTATCAACTTCTTATGAATACTTTCATCATGTCCCTTAATCTCAGCACTTTGCTGCTGAGGGAAATCATCAGATTGTGTTCTGCAAAATGATTTGATATCCTTTTAGCTAGCTGTAATCCATAATCCTTGTACAAGGTACTTTCCTGCACTTGTGGGCAAACAAGTGTGCTTCAGAGTAACCCTTAAAAGTTACCTGAGTGGCTTTCTTTCAGTCAGTCTGGGGGAAGAATCAACCAGAGGTAATATACTTATGTAATACTCTTGACATTTTAAATATGCAAACAGAACTCCTTGTTCTCTGTGAAGGTCCATCCATTTAAGGCCAAAGGACAACAAAAGGGTGAGCATGGGGCATGAAGGAAAAATGCCATGTAACAAGGCCATAAAAATTGGAATATGTTTCTTCTCCATGGCTGCCTCCAGACAGAAGCTAAATATTACACAATACAATAATGTTTCAGAAAAAAGCTTTTCCCGAATAATTGCTATTTAATGAGACAACCAGACAACCATGCAGAACAGGTGTAAGGGCTTACCTTGTCTGGACACTTGTTCCCACAATGTTGCTGGCATGATTGATGTTCTGCATGCATGTTTAGCTGCCATTTTGACCCTAGTTTGCCCTTGCACATGCATGGTGTCAATTTCCAAAGCTGTGGATCACAGGAGCTGTCATCTAGGCAAGGTAAGTCCTTTTGGGAGTTGATTATCCCACAATATCATTACTGTGGGATATCACCTCCATAACCTGGGACTATGTTGGGATTGCAATGAATACATGTGGCAATATGAGGAAGGAGGAGGAGGAGGAGGAGGAGTTGGTTTTTCTACCCTGCTTTTCTCACCCACTTAAGGGGACTGAAAGTGGCTGACAAAGCTTTCTGTTCTTCTCCCCACAACAGACACCCTGTGAGGTGGGTGGGGCTGTGAGAGCTCAGAAGAGAGCTGTGACTAGCACAAGGTCATCCAGCTGCTTTCATGAGGGAGGGCAGCATCAAACCTAGTATTTCCAGATAAGAGTCCAGCTCCCTAACCACTAGACCAAACATAGTCCTGAGATACTCCCGACATAGCCCCTGTCATATTCAGTGTCACTCAGGTGACCCTCTGACTTATCCTGAGACATTCTGACAGGTTCTCAGATCAAAACGCTGGGAATTACCTTGTACCAAGCACATGGGTGTCACTTAGCCAACCATCTCAGCAGCTAGTAAAAAATATTTCCATCCAGCAGCAGAATGGTATAACCTGATGTTTTCCCCTAGCAATGAATTGCTCAGAATAAAGAACAGCACATCTGAGAACCTCTTAACAAGAAGCTGTGAGGGGCCAGGACTGTGTTCACATACACTAAAAAAAAATAAATAAATAAAAGAAGCCCCTCTCTGATTGCTTAGAGATGATTCACGGCTAGGATCACTCCCACTCCACTCAGTCCCTCATCTCTAGGGTAGAAAAGGTGGATTAAAGATTGGGCAAAGGCCACTGTTTTGAACTGTGTTTTTTTGCTGTGGGTGAACAGAGCTTGTCTCTGGTGTCTTTGGTTTCTAAAACAAACAGAATGCTAGGATAACGCTATACTGCAAATGTCTCTAATTTGATAGGCAATGTGGAGAACTAGTGTGGATTAGTCTTTGATTCACATTTACACAGGTTTAGATTAAAGATTCTGTGCCAATGGTTTCTAGGGGGTAAGATGTTACTGAACTAGAATGTCCATTGTTCCTTGCACTGACCTTCAAAAGTGCCCTAGAGACGGTGTGTGTGGCCCTCAAGTTCTCACCCCATCTATAATCCACATTTTTCTAGCCTAGAACATTCATGAGTGAGAAGGGGCAGAGTGGGTAGGTGAATAATGCATCCACAAACCTTCTCTAAGCCTCAGAGGTTCATCATCATCATCATTCTTGAATGAAGCCTCATTTGCAGCAACATCTTGATAGCCAGTCATTGGGTGCCCTGTCCTTTCCAATATGCATATACTAAGCAAATCTGTGTTTCATTTTTTCCCTAGTATTCATTTCTGCTTTCAAGCGACATACAAACCACTGCGATTTGACAGAATGGCTACGAGGTATTGGCCATGCCTTCTGCCAGTTAGCATCCTAAAGGAGCAATCTGTTCTGCAGATCTGTGCAGTAAGAGAAGCTGAGGATACTGACAGATGGAGCCCAAAATTTGTCTCAGTTTTCATTTAGCTTATTGTCATTCTCTTAGGTTGTGAAATCACAACAGCATGTACATGTTCACAGTACTAGTGCTTAATGTAACCACAGCCCATCTGTATATATTGGTAATTAATACTGGAAGGGTGATGACTGTAAGACTGTATTCAGCCATAAGAGAAGGGGCACCTCAGAGAGACAGTGTGTGACCCTCATGATCCCAAGCCTTCTCTAATCTATCTTTTCTACCACAGAATGTTCAAGAGAGGGGAAGGGGCAGACTCATGTATGAATAATCCCAACTCAAAGCCGTCTCCAAGCCACCTCAGAGATGGTTTCATTTGCTGTCTCTGATCACAGTCTAAGGTCCCTACCAGGCTAGCAGAAATAAATCTGCAGTTGTATATAAATTAGCAGCTTACCTGGTTGTGAAGTGACAACTCATTGTCCCCACCTGAAACGCAGGTCCACAGCTTCCTCCTTGGCAGCTGCAGTACTTTTGTGACACACGCGATGAGGCATGCATCCTGTCAGGATGGCGGAAAACTTCGAATTTACCTGATACTGCAAAGCGTGTGCTTATTGTTCTGCAGTAGGTAAATATGAAGTAGCATCGGGCATCAGGTGTGATGCCCACGCCCTGAATGCACATCAGAATGTTCAGTATTTGCAAGTGTGGACACACCCTAAGTCTCATTTTGATCTTACAGAAAGAGCAGAGGTCCTGTATGCTTCTAACCTGCTGTACACAAAAAAGAGGGGGGGCCTATGTGGTAGTGAGGAGCTCCACCTAAAAGAAGTTTAGGAAGCATTCAGGTAGAGAAATGAAATTGTGTGGAAAAAAAGACAACTTACCCACTAAATCCCATTCACCATTTGATATGTAATTGGAAATATCAGCATCAAGCATCTGAAGATCCAGCAACCAGCCATTGTGTGTCCACGAACCAAACTTCAGATTGCATTTCTGCACATCAAAGGGAAACCAGCGGACATCAATGTAACAAGTGCTCTTCAAGATGCCTGTAAATAGAGATACGTCTATTAATTGTTCTTTTTTAAAAGAGAGAAAGAGAGAGAGAGATTAAGGGCAAAAATAAAATAGCAATAAAATTTCAGTCTTATCTACCAGTTAAATGGAGTTCAAGGGAGCAGACAGGTTTGAAAAGCATTCCAAATTGATCTGCTAGCAAATAGTGCTTCCAATTTTTAGTTTCAGCCATGCTCTTCAGAGGCACATGAGGTGAAAACGTTGATGGGGAAAGTGGCTTATTTAAGTTGAATGATACTTATACTGCCAATAAACAGATATTAAATTATTTTACTTGAGCCACATATAAACTAAAGATTGTACACTAGGGATGTGCACGAATGTTCTAAACTTTCAAAATTCGATTGAATTTGATTGAATGTGGACATTCGAATTCAAGTAGAATGTCTACATATTCGAATTTAAACATTCGAACAAATTTCAAATGTTCAGAAACATTCAAACCAATTTCAAATGTTCAAAAACATTCATTCGAATGATTCAAAATTTTTGAATGTACAGATACGTATGCATTACATACGTGTTTGTACAAATCTTATGTATCTGTACAAATTTGCGCTAGTACAGGATGAATACGGGATGTACATGGGATAAAACAGGATGTTTACAATGTGTACAGATACATAGAGCACATATGAATGTTGTCGACATTCATGTCTTCAGATTCAAATCTAACGTTCAAACAAATAGATTTGAATGTATCTGATTCAAATTGGATTTTGTTGCATTCTGATTCTAAACATTCGAACTGAATTGAAAGTCTGGATAATCTATTCGACTTGAATTCAAATGCAAAAAAACACATTTGTATACATCCCTATTGTACAGTACGGTATTACAGTATAATAATGCAAGTGAAATAAGGACAATAACAGAATTGTTAGCTGTTGCATCAGGCATATTGTTAAACCAATGTTCTTCTTTTGTTGGCCAGAAGGAAGTTCTAAGACAAGTTTTCACAGGCACAATTTGTTTGCGAGAAAAGACTATTCCTTTCTCTGTTTTGACTGCCTGGGGAGCAGAAGACCTTTTATCACCTGTTCTTGCCAAGTAACAGCAAAAGTCCATCTCTGTTTTTTTTTTTTCATTAAATTTTCAACCATTCCCTTTCCACATAAACATGCACACTTAGTTTTGCACTTATAGATTTTTTTTTCTTTCTGGTTCTCCACATGATGCAAGCAAATGTATTTTTTTTCTTTGCATTATGTCCCTTCATGTGCCAAGAAAAAGTGAAAATCTATATGAAGGGGAATTTGATTTCAATCCTTAAACATTCACTCAAAACTGTTCAAGTGAATGCTCATGTCATTCCTAAATGAGCCATAATTTCATTTAATTCATAGTGTGAATATATTTCAGAAATACTTCCTGGAACACTTGTTTATGTAAATTGTAGTGTCCTGTTCACCCCCAAAATTGTTAAAAATGTGGTTTGAAATTACAAGTGTGATTCAGCAGAAAACAGCAAAGGAAACACCCTTTGCAGGTTTACAATTGCTGTTTTGGTGGAATAATTTGCTTTAATTAGCAAACCGCCCTTGATCTTGCTCGCTTTCTCTCTACCTGATCCAAAAAATTGCTTCTCATTCGGAACACTGTAGAATGTTGTACATGAAATATTGAAACCAATATACAGGAAAATGGCTAAAATAATACAGAATTATTTTAACACAAAGAAGAACTTATGAATTGATGTGACAAGTCTAAAAATTGTGTATTAAGATGTGGAAGATGATACTGGCCCATGACAGATTCATCATATATTCCCACTGGAGTTGTAGATAGGATCATGTGCAAAAACCATTGCATAATCAAGAAACAAATCAGTGATTTCTGAGTATCAGTCCACTTCAATTCTTTTCAGCACGGGGGACTACACTGAGAATAAAATGACTACATTTTGTTAACCAAATGAATAAAAACACACACATTCTTTTCATTTCTGGTGTTTTCATTCGGACCAACCTCATATGCTTTAAGTAAAACTAACACAAAAAAACCAAACACCCTTGGGAACCTGTGTGCATTTGGAACTGCCACAGAAGGACCTAAAATAACCAATGATTTTCTTTGAATTGATTTCCTTCTCTTTCATCAGGGTCCCTGGCAAAAATAACTTCCTCGCCACCATTGTCTTTGATTTAGTTTGTTTTCCTCAAGGGTCTGTCAGCTCCAGCATAAATAATTCATGTGACACTAGTCAAGAACTATGTAAGGGATTAATATTTATCACATATTGTTTGTCAGCTAATTATTTTATGTTCCACTAGTTAGAAATCAAAGCAGAAAGGAGAAAACAAGCACCTCCAAAGACATAGTTTGCTGTGAGACCTGATACAACGGACAATTATTTTTTGCTTCTTGTATTGCAAATTCTTATGAGCCCACGCAATGCAAAGATTAAATTACAACCGGAACATACCAGTGGTTGGTCTATCAATATTTCAAAGGCAGTGGTGGGAGAGACTTTGTTAGCTGGACACAGACAGACCTATCTGGCTGCTGGCTACTGACCTTATCTCTTATACACTATATTCTGCCCTAAGCAACAGCAAATGATGAGCCTAGAAGTGGAAGGAATCTCTGTCCTTGTACCTTAAGTTGATCTTTCAAGGGATCAGATGCAGAATTCTCTGTTAGACTTTATGGTGAAAGTAGGTAATATACTCATGCATGCATACATGAGTACACACATGTGCACACATGCCTGTGCATACATGCACAATGTGGTATGCTGCAAGGACTCTCTCCAAAGTTGCCCTGGTTATATTAATATTTTGAATACATGCACACAAACACCCATATGTGAAATTTAAAGGATAATGCAGGGTTCCTGAAGCTAACATCCCATCTTCTTTCAGTGGCTGCCACCAGACATTGGTTATTTATTCTGATACATTTGAATATTCCAGAATAAAGCATAGGTATTCCAGAATATCCAAATATAGCATAATATCTAATCTTGAGGATGAAACCCGACTTTGGACAACTTATTTTTCACCCAAGGACAACTCTCTTCTTTACTTTCTCTTAGTTGTTGGACTAGTGTGAGGCCAATGAGAAAAAACAGCTCCTTTAACTCAAAAAAACAGGGCAGCAAGATACAAATTTAATTTTGCATTATATCAGAACCCTTTGTGGGGAAATTGTAGCAAAATGTGAGATCTCATGTCCAATGTGTTTTCTGCAGTTTATTTTCTTGCTCAGACAGTGTGTTGCTTCTTCCAGCACTGGGATTTTTCAGGTGTGCCCACATTGCAGACTTATAAAGGCTAGATTGGCAAATATCCCATGGAGGGTGAGTGAGAATTCTTTCCTTTACACACACACCTTGTGGAGACAGTGGGCCCAGTGTTCACAGACATTGTCATCTTCTCTCTCTTTTGTTTTCTTAACCAAGCTACATAATCTTGCTGTAAAAAAAGTTATTCTGGCTGCAGATACAGGAGCAGGTCATATCTGCTCAGGGAGAAACTGGTCTGGACCATTTTTGCACAGGGGCAGAGTATAGGGAAAGGGCAGAAAGCTTTTGTGCAGGACCAGAGAACAGGAAAATGGAGGAGAGGGGAGACCTTAATTATAGCTGTTCAGATGGGGGCAGGGGAAACATAAAGGGATGGGAATTTTAAATAAATATAGGGCCGTGTTCCCATTCAAGATTTAAGAATCCACAGTTTCTGAGGATTTAATGTCTTGAAATGCAGATGATCTGTATTCAAATCAAAAGAGGTCTCACTGCTGGATTTAGAAATAATCCTCACTATCAATGGGAACGCAAGTGGAATTTTTTAGGGGAGGGAACCATGATTTAGGGTGTTCTCCTCAGTTTCCCCTGACCCAATGGGAAGCCATGATTTCCCTTGTCCTTATCCCCTACATGCCAAGTGGATCGTCCTGGCTGAACGGGGTGGGGGAGATGGAGAAAGAGCCTGCAGCAGAGATACATCCAGGAGAGAGATGTAAAACAAGAAATGCTTGTATCGGGGTGAGATGTATCAAGAGGTCAGATGTAACAGATGAAGTTGAAGTGTCTGATTTTACAAAGAGATCAGCAAGCAATAGTGAAAGCTGTCGACTCCTGTGTAAAATCCTGCCTCATCTCTCCCTTCCAGCATTGCCTCTTCAATCACCTCCTTTTGCCTCACCCCCTGCCATTTCCCGCAGTCCTGATCTGCCCCTCTCACACAAAGCAAAGGGAAAGTGATCTTCTACTGCCTTTTTACCACGAGAAGAGCCTGTGCTATGGTCAGGGGCAAAGCACTGGACAAAAGCTCTATGATCTCCAGGAGCAGGTTTATATAGGGGGTGGGGTTTTAATTACCCATCCAATTGCTGACTGCATGGGAGGGGGTTCTGGAGGGACAAGGATAGAGGGAGGTTCTCCCCTGCAAGTCTGTGTTATAAGCTAGCAGTGGGAATGCAAAAAAAAAAA
>MTQE01000390.1:4233483-4249568 GCA_014337955.1 Aspidoscelis marmoratus
TTTAAAGCCAAATAATCCTCAAAATACCCCTAAAACTGATTTTGAATGGGTCAATGATGATCCAAACTGTTTTTAAACCATTTTAATTGATTGGGGGTGGGAACGATGAGGATCCAAACCGTTTTTTAAACAGTTTTTAAACAGTTTTAAGTGGTAATGGGAACACGGCTTTGGATTAGTATTTTGGTCTAGTGGTTAAGGAGCTGGACTCCTATCTGGGAATACCAGGTTCAATTCCGTCATCTCCCACAAAGCCAGCTGGGTGACCTTGGGCTAGTCACAGCTCTCTTCTGAGCTCTCACAGCCTCACCTACCTCACAGGGTGTCTGGTGTGGAGAGAAGAATAGAAAGCTTTGTCAGCTGCTTTGAGTCTCCTTAAATGGGTGAGAAAAGCAGGTAGAAAAGCCAAGATTTCTTCTTTTTCAGATAAGGAAAAAAGAACACTAAACAATTGGTCTCTGTGTCCAAGAACATGGGGGTAAAGAGTTTCAGCTAAAGGAGGCTACATAGATCAAGATGGTTTTTCTCTAAACCAGATAATGGAGAATATCATTAAAGGAAGCTTTAAAATCCTACCAGTTGGAAAGGTTTAGAAAAACAGAGCAAACATCTGCCAAGAAATAGTGTGGGTATTATAAGTTGTTTAATGGCAAGATAGGTTCCTCTCAGCCCTCTGAATAACAAAATATTGCTGCCTCCTGAACTCATATGCAGCTAGTGTCAAGAAGGGTTATGTCTCACATAAATAGCCAGTAAAAAAAAAAAAAGCACCACATTGTTGGAACTGACATTTGTGGAATGAAAGCTCACTAACTGAAAGGTAGAATGGAAATGTTTAAGGAAGTAAAAATAATCACCACAGCCACAGCATATTCAGCCACAGGTCGTAATATTATGAATGATTTGTTTCACAGTTCGAGTCTCTTAGCATTAAGACGAGGTTTCAGTTGCTTTGTTTTTCTAGTTGTCCATAAAAACTCCTGATGAGGCACATATATAATCAGAGATGTGCATGAATGAAAATTGAACACCCATTTATTCAGTTTGACAGTGAACCATTTAATCTAAAATGGTTGCTCATATTCGGTTTCAAACTTCTTCATGAAGATACTAATTTTTCCATTTAAAATGGCCCTTCGAAAGCAAAAATTCAGCAAACGTGGGCTGTACAATTGAATAATTCATGTTCTCAAGTGGAAGACAGGTTCAATTTGATCACATTTCTGGATATTCGAAAAGTCCATTGTTCAGTTCATTGTGAACAGCTTTGGGTATGAACTACATGATCAATTTTTTAAGCATGAACCAAACTTGACACATCTCTGTTAGGGGTGTGCACAAATACTTGTAACATTAGAAATTCAGCTGAATTTAGACATTCAAAGTGTTACAATCTTCATATGCTAACATTTGAACAAATACGAATGTTTCCGGACATTTGTACGAATAGTTTGAACATTCGTTAAGCTGGGGAAATGAATCAGATACATATCTGTTCATAGATATGTGCCCTTTTTGGAGACCTGCAGTTTCACCTGACTTTGTCCAGAAAGGATTCAATTGGATTATCCTCTTGGAAAGAAGTAAATAGGGAGAGTTCCTGGATTCAGATTTGGCTGAGCTACCTGATATTGTAGCCTCTGTCAGCTTCCCTTCAACTTTCCCTCTTGCTGAATTTCTTGGCTACTAACAAATCTTATCATGATTACATTTCTCACTCAAACATTTAGCCCCAGGTGACTCCTTGGTGATAACTGTTTAATTGAGTTTGGCTCTTCTGGCTTTGGATAAAATGTTTTAACCTCTGGCACAATTTTGCTGGTCCATAGTATGATCTCAGCTGCAAACACCTTTGTAACAACTCTGTTTCAGCGTAGGGGTGTGCACTAATGCAATTTTTGGCATTCGATTCCATTTGAATAAAATATTCAAATGTCCGAATTCATAAGAAAAGAGAAAAAACCAATGTATTCAAGTTGGAACTGATTTGAATACATTCGTATCTATTTGTACGAATATTCAATTCATATTTAATGATGCTAATGTCAACACATTCATGTGCATCTGTACATACTTGAATGCATCCCATTTTTATCCTGTATGCATCTCGTTTTCGTCCCATACGTATCCATACAAATGTGTACATATCCATACGCATACAAATGTCAGAATAATTTGTATGAATGGTTCAAAACATTCAAATTCATTTGAATGTTAAAAAATTAACGTATAGACCAGGGTTTCCCAAACTGTGGGTCGGGACCTACCTCTAGGAAATTTAACCGTATTTGAAATAACTTTTTTGATGTAATTATTTAATTAAGTAATTAAAAAATTGTATTAAAACTTTGTTTGTTATTTGAAAAGTCCTTTATTCATATTGGTAACAGGTAAATTTCCTAGAGGTGGGTCCTGAGTTGGTAAACTTATATTAGATGGGTCGTAGCCCAGACAACTTTGGGAACCACTGGTATAGACATTTGATTCAAATTCAAATATCCAAATTTGAACCAATTTGATCAAATTTTGAATGTTTTGAATACTCTTGCACACCCCTATTTCAGAGTTTTCTAGCATGCCAGTGGGTACTCCATTGTCTTTTCTTCTCTTTCTTGAATGATTCTTGTTTCAGCAAAGAAAGGAAGTAGGAAGAATTCCAAGTAGAAGAAGCTGATGTGGAAAAACCACTGAAGGAATGTTCCAATGCAGCAAACTCCTTTCCTCTTTGAGCTCACACCAGTATTTAATTCATTCATTTTTCATGGGACACTTTGTTGCAGCAAAAAATAAATAAATACATGAAACACAAGTATACCAGTTGGGAATTATTTTTTGGTGTAACTCCTCTGACTCCCAGAAGATTCTCAGATTCTTGCCTGTGAGAACCCATCAGTAATAAAAGCAGTTCTCTTTCTTTTTGCTTTCAGTTATGGAGGCTTCTATACAGCAATTTAGTTATTGTAAGAGGATCAGACGTACTATTATAAACATAGAGATGGTATTGTCTCTTTCTGCCGTTTCATAGATAAATACATCATGGTAGTTCATATTATCTTTTTAACGGTCATTTTCCATTAATACTTTCTAATGAAAAATACTTACTAGATGGATAATCCCTTCTCATTACTGTAGCTTCTGAATCATGATTTCTGCATGTTTCAATCTTGACTGTCAGGCTTACACAATGCAAGTTAAAGGGTTGGGAAAGATTTGTACAGGATGTACTATAAGGATTATGGTTTTATCTTCCAGATGTTATATTGGGAATAACGTGTTGACCATGGTATAATGTAATATATTTAGACTAGCTTGCCACCTCCTTTTTAAAAGCTTGGTGTACTAGCCCTGACATGTAAGGAAATTTAGTACATGACCTGGCAAGAAGAAGAAGAAGAAGAACAAGACAAGAACAAGAAGAACAAGAACAAGAAGAGAGTTGGCTTTTCTACCCTGCTTTTCTCACCCATTTAAGGGGACTCAGAGCAGCTGACAAAGAACACCCTGTAAGGTAGGTGGGGCTGTGTGAGCTCAGAAAGAGAGCTGTGACTAGTCCAAGGTCACCCAGCTGGCTTCATGGAGGAGGGCAGAATCAAACCCGTCTCCTTAACCACTAGATCAAACTGGCTCACTAGATGGATAATCCCTTCTCAAGTGGATGAAAAATGCAGAATCAAGAAATGGCTGAGTAAATTCCAAAGGATTACTTCCTACATGTGCAAAACTGTTTACAGAAAGAATATGTTCAAATGCAGCAGCAAGAGTCTGCAGAATATGAACCCAAATCAAGACATCTTTCTCCATCCATGCTAGTTCCTAAAATTGAATTTGGCATAATCTCAGCTCAAGACCGTATGATTTCTTTCCCCCTAGGCTATGTCTCCATATACATGGCTGAAGACAGCCTTAGCACGGCTGGCCAAGCAACCTCCCCAGCTCCACCATTCCTACTCAGGTTGGATTCACAAGAATCTGTACCAGGGGGTGGGCATGCTCAACCTCCTTGAGCACAAGCAATCTCCCTTGAAACCGTTGTGGTCAGTACTGGTGAGCTGCGGTGAGGTGATAGACCACATCAGGGGACAAAGAAGTACTTTGAAATTCCTTACCTTACACGCTGACCTTAAGGGTCCTTCCCACAACATGCACTATGGGACCAGAACAAGCAGCTTTGTCATACAATGGAGGTGGTACATTCAACAGGAGGAGCAGCAGCAGCCATTGCACCCGATCCAAAGCCATAAGCAATGGCACTGAGGGTCCCATGGCCCTAACCCTGAATGTGAGACTAAGGTGTCATGCACAAATTGCACAATGTTCATACCAATGGTCCTCAATGCTGAGCCACTATTTAAATAAATAGAAGAACAGAATAAACAATGTCATGAGATCATTATGCATTGTGTTTCCCTGAACACAGCAGAATGGTGTGATGAGCAGTGCAGATCAACAAGCCTTCAAGTTTGATATATATATAGCTCTTTAGCCTTGAAAATGGGCAGGACATTTCTATTTACACGAACAGGAACAACTCATTACCCTTCTTTGCCTGCCTGTCCAAATGACAGACAGAAAAAATGAGCATGGAGTGAAAAGGCCACATTTTCCTACAGGAACATTCCCTTCATTTTCTCACACAGTTCCACAAACAACAGGCGTGTTGTCACAAAAACCTTCAGTGGAATGAGGGGGGGGGGCAGAATTTGGGACATTTTTGTCCTTCCAAAGCCTTTTCTAAAAGAGTTAATATTCTGAACTGTGAATCAGGAGCCAGTAGATTAATAAGCTTTTGAGCTTTACAGACAACAATATGCCATCTTTACCACCACAGAAAGCACTCAGTAATTATAGATAACCCTAGAGAGAAATATTTTCTCCTGTAAGAGTTTTAATGAATTTATAAACTTTGCATCAAAAGAATGCAACCCAGTGTATTTTAATATACTGCATGCTCCATTAAGAAGGATGTTTTTCGTTCCTTCAGTATGCTAGCCATGCAGAGATTTTAACATTGGTATTCTCAAAGACAGGGAACTCCACAGCTCAAAGAAAATTGCCCAGGCCAGAAAAGTGATCATATCTGGTAAGTTGCTTTCCCCTTCCAAACTTTTGCCACGATGACCTCTGAGGCCAGTTATCTTGGCCCAGGAAAGGATCTAGTTTATATGCTATTATGGAACAAAGCAGGCTCACGAGCCCATGGAAGATCCTTTTCAGCAGCGTTCCAGAAAGCACTGCCAGAAATGGTGCACTATCGAAAAGGGCTCTCCTGGAAACTTTAAAGAACAGTAACAAAGGTTCCCAGCCTTCAAAGGCTCCTCCACCAGTTCCAAGGGCTGGCCCAATTTTTGAAGTTGGCTAGCATGAATGGGACTAAACAGGTTGTTACAATGTGGACACCCTTGTCCTACTCCACTGGCAACCCATCCCAGCATGGAACAGGCCACACATCCTGGGCCTTGATATCTCACCCTGGACTGAAGTGTGAAAACGTGGTTAAAAGAAAAACCTTCTTAGAATGGGTGATCAAATGACATGAGGATATTTCTTTTTGTTGGAGCTGGACATAATATATAAGTCTGAATGTTGAATAGAAATGTGCACAAATATTCAAAACATTCAAAATTTGATCAAATTTGTTTGAATTTGGACACTTGAATTTGAATTGAATGTCTATTAATTTGAATTTAAACCTTCAAATGAATTTTGAATTTTTGAACCTTTCATACAAATTATTCAGACATTCATATGTGTATGGATACATACATAATGCATACTTGGCCTGTACACATCTTTCCCACATCCATACGCGCTTTTACAGATCTGTATGGGACAAAAGCGGCATGCATACGGGATAAATATGGGATACATACAGGCAAATACAAATGTTGTTGACATTCATATTTGCAAATACGGATTGAATGTTTGCACAAATAGATTCAAATGTATTTGAATTCAATTGAATGTGAATACATTGGAATTTTAAACATTTAAATCAATTCGAATTTTTGGACGTTCAGTTTGAATTGAATCAAATCCCCAAAACTGCATTTGTTCACACCCCTAATATTCAATGCAATTTTTTTGGCCTTTTTTCTTACTGAAAAATATTAAACCAAATGCATACGAATATGTGGGACAAAGTTTCCTTCTTTCTTCTGCTTGATTCTCCACAGATTGCTATATTAACTTGTACACATGATGAGAGGATCAGGATTGTGGCATACCTCACCCACCCAAATACAGCCTTCATGCATAGGACCTGGCCCAACAACCTGGTCACATTTAACCCCATGGGGCACAGGTTTCTTTGGTCAGGGGCAAATTATATACTGACAACAACTCATCTTAGGTGTTGTTTTCCAACTGCTTGCTCAATTAGCATGAAGAATATGCTAAGGCAGCTGACCCATCAGGGGAAAAAGTGCAACACCCCACCACCATACCCAGCAGCTCAGAGTTTAAGCTCCCTCTTATGTGCTTTCTTGTACAATCCTTTGTGTTCAATGCAGTGAGTTGAAATAGAAGTGTGGCCTTATTTAATCTCTCCCCTACAATTAGTTTTACCTATTTTGAGTCCTGGTACCACTTCTCTTTAGTTACTTTGTCCTTGGTTCTCAAGCTAACATGGATACCAACCATCATGGATATCCAGCCTCATCTTTTCTAAGCAAAAGAGCCTCAGTTCATGTGCAGCCTGTTGCACATGGGGTTTTTTTCCCACTTACCTTCCTTAATCGGGATCTAAAATGATCCGGATTTAAGGAATGGGTCCTTCAACTAGCTTGCCCACAGTGGAAATGCCAGAGCATCCATGCGGCGAATCCAGATCTACTTATGCGGGGCCCCACCTATCACCCCAGATTTTGAGGGGGACAGGGGTTGCAATCTCTTCTAAGATTCTCCAGAGCAATCTGCTGCAAACTTCGAACGTCTGTAGGATTGGCATTGCTCTCGCGTGGGATCCTCTTCCGAGTGTGTGCTACTCTTCAGAGCCAGCTTTGGAGCCGGCTTCGGAGATTGTGCACAGGCTTCGGAGTTTTGAGTTTCAGCAACCCCCTAGACCCCATTGCCCAATTGCAGTATGCTCCGTATAATCTGGATTTGATGTCTGAAGACCCCATTGTAGACCCCTTTAATGGGGTTTACAGGAAATCTGGATTATAGGTCCTGAAGGACCCATTCAATCTGGATTTCCCTAGAACTAATGGAACCAAATGTGGCTCTAATGGGGTCTGCAGTGGAAATGGGGTTTTCCTGCTCTGAGCCTAATGGGTCCCTAATGGGCACTTAATGGGTACTTAGTGCCAGTGGGAAAAAAACCCATAGAGTCCAAAAAGGAAGGAGCAGGTGATACTAGCTGCCCATCACATCCTGTAACTCTAACTTCAATTGAGAATTGGCTCGTGTGTTCATAATCCACTAGCTGCATTCTGACTGGCATTTATCCACTTCTCATAAAAGGCATCTTGAGGGATCGATTATGTGAAAGAGGAGCACGAACGCTTACATGATTATGCAAGTGTGATCAATGATGCGAGATGTGTAGGCACAGATGCCCTGATCATGAAAATAATCTATTTTAAAGGAGCATCTCCTTTCAGGTTGTTAAGTATTGATCATATAATCTTCATCATTATACTGTCCGCCCCTTCCTCCCATAGAGCCAAAGACAGGGAACTCCACACTGCAAAGAAAAGAGCCCAGGCCAGAAAAGCGATCAGGATGAAGTGATAGAGGCTTTCACTTTAGTACAGTAACTCATGATGAATTAGCTCAACAGCCTGACAGATCTGTCTTTTTACTGTGCCTAACAGTAGATCCTGGGCAACAGCAGAATTACCTGTAGGCTGAGTGTTAAACAACACTGTTGATTGATAGCATTCTGATCTGTTCTTCATCAAGGTGGAAGTACAACAATAATGTATTAAGGTAATGAAACGATAATATCATAAACACACTGAAAATGCAAAGATCAGCGAATAGTTTAATGCTCAGCTCTCCCCTCAAAGAGACGGTTGAGAACCATATGTTAAGAATATAAGAGAAACTCAAATGGATCAGGCCATATCCTGCATAGTCGAGCATACAGTCTGACATAAAAACATAAGAATATAAGAGAAGCCCTGCTGGATCAGGTCACAGCGCATCTAGTCCAATGTCCCTTCGCACAAAGTGGCCCACCAAATGCTCATGGGCATCTCAAGTAGAGACAAGGACAAACCTTTTCCTGCTCTAGAATCCCAGCAAATGGCCTTAGAAGTATCCTCCTCCCCCCCCCAGCCTGAAAGATGTACCTAGGCATTCATTCTAGTAGCCATCCATAAACTTGTCTAACCCTACCTTAAAGCCATCTAGACTGGTAGCTGTCACCACCTCTTCTGGCAGCAAATTCCATAAACTGATGACCCTCTGGGTGAAGAAATACTTCCCCTTGTTGCATCCGACTCTCCTACCCATCAGCTTCAACCCATCAGGTTGACATGGTGGCCAACCAATTGTTTCTAGACATTCTTAAGCAGAAGATTAAGGTGAAAACTTCTCATGTTCTTGACTCCCTAAAAGTGGTCTTTAGAGGCCTCTTGCCACATAAGTTAATATTAAAAGCTTGAACTGGACTCAGCAGCAAATAGATAGCCTGTGGAATTCTTTTAGGACTCACACTGGATACCTATTTGCTATTGAGCCAAGTCCTTTTAGGACTACATGATATGTGTCCAGCCAGCAGTTCCAGTTAGCCATCTAGCTGATGCATTCTGCACCATCTTCAGGGTTGAAACCATCTTCAAAAGCAGACCCGCTAACTTAAGAGGTTTTTGGTGTCAATTAGGGGTGTGCACAAATGCACTTTTCAGATTCAATTTGATTTGAATCTAATATTCAAATGTTTGAATTTGAACGAATAGAGAAAAAACAAATGTATTCAGATTTGAATACTTTGTATCTATTTGTACGAGTATTCGATATGTATTTGATGATACAAATGTCGACAGCATTTGTAGGTGTCTGCATGCGTGCGTACTCACCCACACACATCCATATGCATCCCATTTTTATCCCGTATGCTTCTCGTTTTTGTATAATAATACCTTATCAGGCCAGAATGGTTGAAACGCTGTAGTGACCATTTGCACTATGTGCGCTAGGCTGGATCTGTACTTGGCCAACAATGTATGCAGTGTGAATGGCTGCCCAGACTGCCATGGCGAAGTATGAATTGGCATCCAGTGTGTGATTAGACGTTGCCATGGTGATCTATCAGCTATGCAACTGCACAGCAACAATCACTCAGCAAAACTTTCTCATTGTGGCAGCACCCAAAGAGGGTGTGGAATCTGCCATGCAGGAGTGATTAAGCACTCTTTTTAACAGTCTAAAGCTGGATTGCTCTGAGGAATCCTCAGGTGGAGTTACAGTGAGTGCAGATGGAGCGACCCAGCGAGCAACCTTGATGACTTCATCAGCCAAATGTGAAAAGGGCCCGAGTTTTGTTGTATGCAGCCATACTGTCACTGCTGCTTTATCAACCATGCCTGTTTATGCTATCAGTGCTTCTGATTCTCAGAAATGGATATTGATCCACAAAACATTAAATATCACATTTTATTATGTCTCATTCTTTTGGCACTGTTTAAAGCTTTACACTTACAGCATCAACCTTTTTTTTTGCCAGTATGGCTGGGTATCTCCTGGTCTTGAATATTTTTTTTTTTGCCTGGACCAGCTTCCAAAAGAATGTTTGCTTCAGGGATTAACATTTTCTCACCTTGTGTTTGTGCCCACTGATTCTGGCCATGCATCAACCAGCCTGGCATACCACTGCACTTTCACAAATGTAAAAAATATATTTTTAAATAATACCTGTTTGCTCTGGCATCATTTCCTTTTCCTTGGGACTTCCCAGGAGAAAACAAACGCTGCCAGTGAATGTGAATTATTCCAGCAGAAATCAGTGGGCAAAGGCTGTTTAGGTACTAACCATGTTTAGCAATGAAGGTACACAGTTCCATCTGACAGAGGACAATGCAAGCATTCTAGAGTCATGGTACGCGCATATGGCGCCCGATAGGAACTGTGGTGAAAACACACAGAGAACTAGGGATGTGCACAGATACTCAAAGACATTTGACATTCGATCAAATTTGACTGAATTCGATCAATATCCTCCTGATCATGCGCCATAATCCCCAAGGCATTTCTGTGCAAATAACCCCTCCAGCCTGGTCCACAATGAAGTGGAGATACGGCCCCAGTTTCAGTGCTCAGAGGCGCCTAACAATGCAATGAGGAAGCCATTTTTGTTGAAAGCAGTAAAAAACACCTTACCTCAGAAAGCACCCACAAGGGTGATCCCACCCTCAGTGAAGTGATGTGCTCACCACAGTGTCCTCCTTGCCACCCCAAATGCAAACATAGGAGATGAAGATGCCTTTGTGGGCATCTTCTAGGGTAAATGGAAATGTGGGCTGATAGGTGTCTCTCCAACTTCTTGGAGGAAGGCCCCGCTCCTGCCAGCCAAAGTGAGGAGGTGCACCCACAAGGGCCAAACGTGGAAACTGCTTCTGTCTCCCTAAATGGGGATAGTTCAGAAACAGACAATATGCAACACCCAGAGCTAAGTTCTCTACAGAGAGAACAGGTGCACCGCTCAGTTTGCCTCCATAGAAAGCAGCTGTGCTGGCGGGGGCTTGACTCCCCGAGTCCTACTCAAGAAACACCCAACTCTGCACCCACCATTGGAAACAAAGAATCTCCTTGGCAACCCCCAGCTCATGGGAACCCTTATTCTTGACTCCTGACTGACTTTCCAACTTACGAAAACACTCTGGTACCCCAACTCTTGGCCTGTTTGATTCTGTGTACTCTATATCCCCAAGAACTCTGGGAACTGACTTGGTGTCTTGCTGGCACTGGCTGGGCACATGCATGTGTGAGTGCTTTGCTGTAACCACGTGCTCTGGACATGAAGGACTCCAGGTACAATTGCTGGGATATTTCAAAATGCAGCATATCTATGCTGCTGCAGGGAATTGGATTAACCTGAATGAATTATATCCCTGTGGGTTTTTCCCCGCCAACCATGGGGATCTGAGGTGGCAAGAGCTCCAATTTCATAATTTTGCCTAATCTCAAATATTGCTAATGACTTATTAGCCCACATATAATCATTACAGGATTTCTGGCTTACCAGGAAAGCAGTCTGCAGATCTGTAAGGCATGCTTAGGACACATTGCACGCTGCCATAATTATAGCTTAGCTAAAAAGTCTGAGAACAGCATCTGATGAATCATTTATAAGAACACATGGCTCCATAATTTCTTTTAATATACAAGATGCTTCCACGTAAAATTGTTAAAAAGCTTCATAATTAATCAACAAATTACTTGTGAAACATCAGGGACATCTGTGCATTTCAGAGTTGCATCTTGTAGTCCAAAGTGACAAACCCATGTGTTAACGTTTTGGGAAACATCTAATAAAAAAAAACCCTGGTCCTCAATTACAATTAGATTGCAAGTTGGTTAGGAGACAAAATTCATTCCTGTGGATGTCTGCTCAATTAATTATTTTTTAAAAATATCAGTTCAAATTGGAGGCATTTAAGGGCAAGACGAAGAGGCGATTGTCATATCATTCATTCTCCCAGCAACCACAGTTTAGCCCTACTACTCTGCTCTCCAAGCTCATTCCCAGTTTACTTTGGGTTTATTAAAGGAGAATAACTCCGCTCATCCCAGATACACAATGTTTTATAATGATTAGGGGCAAAATATGAAAATCATTTTTTTGGCAGGGAAAATTATCTACAAGTAATTCTCTTAATGGTTAGTTTGTGATGTAGGCATGTGCCCTGAATGCCAATGAAGAAGGGCATTCTGCCAATCTTCTTCTGCATATTCTATATTTTTATAGCTGTAGGGCACTGAGTTCTTCTCAGTATAGAAGAGCAGAGTGTAAGGTATAAAACTGATAAAAACATTGGTTACTTTCCAAATCGTTCTCATACATTTTCATTTTGCTTATTTAGAAAACTAAGCTGCTACAAAAGCATGAATATTAAAATGTTTGCCTAGAATGGCTTTCAGAGTTTAGGCATGGAATAAGCAATTTTGCCCACTTATGTCCATCATACACACTAAGCGAGGGTTCAGAGGATCAGTGAGAGGCAATTACAATCTAGGGTGAGTGCTTTCCTTTTTTATTTTAATTTTAATAATCACATCTAGATGTGCAGTACTGAAATAAACTCTTCACAAATCCATTTTTGCACTTCCCTTCCTGTCTGCTGGACGGGAAAGGAGCACTAGTGCTCATACTTGGAGGGCTAGTCAACTTTGGCCATTTCCATTCCCCCCTCCCCCCCCCCCACAATCGAACACGTACCTGATTCCGTCACTGGGCTGGTCCTCCTCTGGGCACCACCATTTTGGCTGTGCCACCCTCCATGACTGCATGTGCGTCAGTGCTGTCACCATGACGACGCTGATGCTCTGCACACACACAGTCACACCTATGGTTGCACAAGGTGCCAACGTGCTTGTGCGGCAGCTCAGACAACCCCTGAGCACCAGAAGAGGTGCTGATGGTCACACTGCTGGATGTTCCAAGTAAGTTCCTAGTAAACATTGCTTAAAGTGTGGAGCATGATTTTGTGCTCCACACCTAATCAACAATTAGTGAACTTTTGATGAGGCAGGACACACTTGGAGGCTGTAGCAGCCTCCTCAAGGTGCAGATGAAAGACCAAAGAACAATAATTATTTTACAACAGTTGAGAGGTAAAAATTGCACTGTAAGCTGTGATGATAACATAAAATACTAATTCACTATTTGGTGTATGTAAGACCCATACAGGAAGAGGAAAGCAACTTACCACGTCGATTATCTGCAACAAAGACAATTGCAGCTCCACCACAAGTGGTTGAGAGTCATTCACCACAGGTCGTTCAAGGCTATTGTAATTTTTCAGAAGCTCTCTGTAGAGACGCCTTTGGTTTTCACCTTGCTCGGAAACTAAGAGAGAAAAATGGATCATAAGATCATGCCTCCCTTAAGTTTACATTACAATAATCTAATTGTGGGCTTTCAAGTGCATAGACAACAGTTGTGAAGCTATGTCTGTCCAGATATGGGTGTTGTTGGTAAACCTGTGGTGAAATTGATAATAGCCACTCTAGCTACAAAGGTCACATGGCCTCCAATCATAATGATAAGTCAAGCGGCACCCCCAAACACGTACCTGTTCCTTTTGAGGATGTGCAACCCCATCTAGAACAGGCAAATCCCCAAGAACCTGAGCATGAGGACCACCCACCCACAGAGTTTCTGTCTTATGAATCATGGCTTTTCATTCTTTAGCAGGGTTAAACTTAACCATATCACACCCTCCAACATCATCCAGGCAGGAAACCATGGGTGTTTTACCACTGGCAGAAAGTACCCGTTTTTGCACCCATTAAGGACCCATTTGGGTGTGAGCTGGATGACTCCATTTCCAACATGGCACCCATTTGGGACACATTTGTTTCCACTGCCGCTGGGGAAATCTGGATCATATGGGTACATCTCAGCCTTTAATCCAGATTTTCTGTAGACCCCATTAATGGGGTCTACAATGGGGTCTTCAGCCAGAAAATCCAGATTAAAGGGAGCCTGTTTCCACATTAGTTTGGCAATGGGGTCTAGAGGAGGCTAGGGGGAGGGGGCACCCATGGGGGGGAGCCCCAAAACCTAGGCTTTGAAGTCATTTTGAAGCCATTTCGAAGTTACTTCAAAGTTGCCTTCGGAGATTAGCAAAGGCTCCGAAGACAAACCCCTGAGAATACAAAGGGAGAACAAAGCGGACTGTTACCTTCAGGCATGGAAAGAGGTACATATTAATGAGGCTGACTCATCCCTGTCCACAAGGAGCTAATTAATATGCAAGCTCTCACAAGGGGTTTGTCTTCGGAGCCTTTGCTAATCACCGAAGGTGTCTGGGAATACCGAGTTTGATTCTGCCCTCCCCCATGAAGCCAACTGGGTGACCTTGGGCTAGTCACAGTTCTCTTCTGAGCTCCCACAGCCCCACCTACCAAACAGGGTGTTCTCTTGTGAGGTGAAGAATAGAAAAGCTTTGAGTCCCCTTAAATGGGTGAGAAAAGTGGGGTAGAAAAGCCAACTTTTCTTCTTCTTCTTCTTCATCTTCTTCTTCTTCTTCTAAGTAAACAATACCAGAATAGCAGTAGAACTTTTTTTTTCCACTTCCTCTGAGCTGCAACATAGGTTGGACCCAAAGTAGGAGGGACATTAACCTTGCATCTGTACATAGAAATGAACACCTGCAGTTTCCACGTAAATAAAATATCTGGAATGTAAATCTGGAGACAGAGTCAGTGGCCATCCTGCTGCAGTGAGGATGAAATATGCATTTCATTTTAATTTTTACCCAACCTTCCACTCACCAAAAGTGACTCCTTGAAAAGGATTCTAGCTTTTAGCAACAACAACAGCGACTCCAGAATTCTTTTTGTTTTGCTCGAAGTTCATTAAATGGAACCACCAAGATGCACTCATTTGTAGAGGTAACTCATGCATATCGTCATCTTTTTACATGGTAGAGTGAGCATTCAATTTTATTAGAAGCCACTGTAGTTTAACCATTACAAATATTTATTGAATCATTTCTAGGCCAAGTCTATTTTACTGTGAACCATCTCCTAGCAAAGGGTAATCATAAGTATGTCCCACACTATTATTGCACTTTGTCCTGATTTGGGGGTCCTTGGAAGTATCTGTCACTTCTAAATAATTGAGAGTCATGTTTATTTCCCTCAGAGTTGGAGACATAACAAATGGCATTTTATATCTGAATTTTTGGATCTGGATTCCTGTGTGTGTGTGTGTGTGTGTTTTCCCCTTACTCATAAATTTATGCAAATTCCTGTAGGAGCAGAGCTGGTAGATTCTTGGAAAATCACCAAGGCAGCTGTTGGTGCCATACATGGTTGGCCTACTCAATCATGCTGCCTGTTGTTCTCCTTATGACAGCTCCAGAAGAAGAGGAAATGTGAAACAATGAAAATAAACTTGGAAAGAAAGAACAAAAATGAAGGAAAAGAAGGGAGATCATTGCAAAAATCAATTGAATTTTGACTGTCTGCATAACACCATCTATTGCCATGTATGGTCTATGGGAGCATTATTGAACAGTAATGAGGGTAGTTTTGTGGTAGTAGTCTAGACCCTCTGGCTGCATCTTCTGACTGGTTGGGCACTGAGGACCTGATCAGACACAGCAAAAGGGAGAGGGGAGTGGGGATGTGCATGAATTATTCATTCATTCAGAATCCGAGTTTCATGGACAAATCAAATAGGGACCTATTCATCCAGGAATTGGATAATCCAGTATCCGTAGAAGCTTCAGTAGAAGCTTCTACAGATACTAGATGCACCAGGGCCTCCCTCCCCCAGCCAACCTCCCCTCAAACCTCCCCTCGGGGTCTCCCCGGGGCCCCTTACTTGCTCCAGTGGTGGCCCTTGCCTCTTCCAAGGCCCTCTGGAACTGTGAACAGGCTTTCTGGGAGCTATATTTAGCTCCTGGAAAGCTTTTGTGGTTCCAGAGGGCCCTGGAAGAGACCCGTGCTGCCACCAGAGGGCTCCCGCCTGCCTCCGGAACCCCAGAAGAAAGGATGGTGGTGGTGGCGGTAGCAGCAGCAGGAGCGGCAGCAGAAGCAGTAGCGGTGGCAGCAGTGGCAGCAGCAGCAACAGCAGCGGCACTGGTGGTGTGAAGAAGGTGGAAGCGACGAGGTGTTCAGGTAAGTGGGGGAGGGGTGGGAATGGGGGAGGGGTAAGAATGGTGGGAATAGGCGGTGGGGGGAGAGTTTATTTGTTCTGGGCATGGGGGGGGTATTTGGCCAGAGCCGAATTTTTCCACATTCTAGTCAACTCAAATAGAATGTGGGAAACAGCTCCATGCACACCCCTAGGAGGAAACAACTCTGAGGTGCTTTTTCACCTCAGAGTGATACCAGCTCCAATATTGCTCCAGTCTAGAATGTAAGCGAATATGGAGGGAGTAAAATTTGGATAATTTGGATTATTTTAA
>MTQE01000390.1:4266846-4299231 GCA_014337955.1 Aspidoscelis marmoratus
CCCCAAAAGGTAACCTGCTGTGTCCAGCTGGTGACCATTTGCTCCCCTGCTGGATGGAAAGGTCAATGGAGCTGCCACACAAGCAACTGATGAAACTGTGCAGACCGTCAGCATCGTGATGGCGATGGTGCTGACGCACGCGCAGTCGCGGAGGGTGGATCTATTGAATTGGGTCTACAATCAAACTAAGGATCATCTTCTGGATCATGAAGGCGTGCAGATGGCATCCCTCCCTGATCTGGAACTACTGGGGGGTAGCTATTCAACAGTGCTCCATAGCATTGTTGATCCAGCTCATGCCTCCATGTGATCTGGATCAGTAGGTCCAGTTATTCCATATTTACTGATCCACAAATCACGGGAATGTAAGGTTTATAAAATATGAAGGAAATGGATTAAAGGTTGTTCATTTTTGTACCAACCAACCTAAACTAGTGGGTAAACAAGAATCGAAGATAGAGGTGCTATTGTTGTTTTTAAGAAGATGAAATAAGAGGAGTAAATGGTTCCATAGTTTATATCCAGGGAGCTAACAAAAGTGTGCCACAAAGAACAACTTCATTTTGTTGTAATTCTGAGAGTTCAGCTAACAGGGATAATGCTGAAGCTTTCCTGGATTAGAGATGATCTGCCAGATCTGGCAGCGACATTTTACATCTCACTTTCCAGTTGATAGGATCTCAAGGATAAAGCGCCACTCTGCAGACATCCTTTATGCCCCAGTCCCAGAAACATGTGCTTGCAGATATTCTCAAAAAGCAAACAGTGTGCCAGAAGGATTTGGTATGCTATGGATGGCAACAAACAAACTGAGCTGTAAATAGTGAGGGCATCTTTCACACATGTTTACCAGCGAACAGACAGCAGTTCTAGGGTGGGGGAGGCAGAGTTGCATAGCAAGAGAAAGAGATCCTGATCCAGATTCCCCTTCCACATCAATGGCATGTGCACATATTTTAAAATATGTTCCTTCATGTCAAACAAAAATTTAGAGGACTTCCTGGCCTTTAACGTGAATTAGAGGTACGAACATGTGGATTCTACCACATCTAAGCTACTTTTGATCCACTTTTTTAGTACATGCGGTTGCAACATGGAGGAAAGTGGAAATGCCCTAAACCAGCGCATGCCAGTTCCAAGCATTTCTAGGCATAGCTGTGGCCACCAGCCATTTCAGCAACCAGGTGAACAGATGGTGACAAGTTGATAGACTGTGCCCAGTAAGCTTCCAGGCCACCCAGCAGTCAGATAGACTTCAACAATCCAGGCAAGCGGGCAGGAAGCTTGCCAGGAACAACCAAAAGACCATAACTACCATTCACTGACCACTGGTAACTACAGAGATGCTGACAAAGCCAGCTTCTCACAGCAAGTGAGAACCACTAGCAATTCATCTAATCTAGTGGTTCAAAGCTCCCTGCTTTCCCATTTTCCTCAGCACTGTTCTAGGCCCAATAGACATGTGGACCGGCTCCTTTACTGTTCTGTGGACAGAGTGTAGGGGTTTTCCACTTCCCCAAACTTTCCGCATCAGTGTATGAATCTTTGCTTTTCCTAAGCTTGCTGGTGTGCCTTCTAGTGCTGCTGAAGTTAAATAAGAAGGTCCAATGGTCAAAGAATCATAGAATTATAGAGTTAGAAGGGACCTCCAGGGTCAAACCCCCTGCCCAATGCAGGACATCCTAAAGCATCCCAGACTGTCTAGCCTCTGCTTGAAGACCTCCTGCGAAGGAGAGTTCACTACCTCCCATGGCAACCTATTCCATTGATTGCACTTCCTTCCTGTCAGGAAGTTTTTTCTAATATCTAATTTATTTTACTTGTTTGTTTGTTTACATTTCTATCTCACCCCATACCCAAAGTTCTCTGGGCAGGTAACAACAGATTAACCAACAGATTAAAAACAAGATACAGATTAAAACAAGATACAGATTAAAAACACTTTAAGAATTCAACAAATTTAAAACAGTACATTCCATATTGCATTCATTGTGACTGTAACTGGGATAGGGGGGAGAGTATAATCGCTCAGCCAAAGGCTAGGGCAAAGAGGTGTGTCTTTATTGCCTTCATAAACATATATAAGGAAGGGGCACAACACACCTCAAGGGGGAGACTATTCCATAGTCTGGGGGCCATCACCAAAAAGGCCCTCTCCTGGGTGCCCACCAACCTCACTACCAAGAGGGCCTCACCGCTAGATCTTAAGGCATAGGCAGGTTGGTATACAGACTCCCTTGAAGCTTCATACCATTGTTTCTAGCCCTATTATGAAACATCCTTTTATGAATTTTTTGCCTGTTCAGCCTTCCTCACCTCTGCATCTGCTCACCTCCCATCCATCCATCCATCCATCCATCCATCCATCCATCCATCCATCCATCCATCCATCCATCCATTTCCCTTTCAATGCCAAACTCATGCCTTGCCTACTGGTAGGAGTTACTGGAACTGTCTCTTGAGCTAATAAAATGCAGATTTGGGGCTAGGGGCAGAGTTCTAGTAGAGAAATGTTGCTGAAGCTGAGTTCAGTTTGGAGAAACTAATTTAAAACTTTAAAAATACAAAGGATCAGAGCTTAGAGATTCAAATGACTACCACATATAAGAGATTTATGCTCTGAGGACCATATTAAGTCTCCAGATGGAACAACATCGACAAATAAGTCCTCTCCCACTGAAGTTCAATGTTGCTTTCAAGAATCTTTCCACAAAAAGAACTGTGGCCTCATTTGTCTGATCACATTATTCTGCTGCCTGACAGAGCAAGGATCTTCAGGGATCTGACTGCAGCCAGAGAAGAATATTTCAAGTGGTTTGACATCTTGATAAGAAGAATAAGGAAGAGCCGAGGAAACTGGCAGGCTGCTTTTTTCAATCTTACTCTGAATTACCTTCTGTAACAGTTATCCAAATTGTTCCCTGGCAAAATTTCAATAACTTCTCCTGCAATCATCAATTTCCTTACATCAAAGGTCCCTTCCCAAATAGCTACATGCACTTATCTGGAATTAATTCTTATTCAGTTCATTCTGATCTACTTCAAAGCAAAGGTTCTTGAGATGGTGCTACACAATTGCATCTAGGCTGTATCACCACAGACTGTAGATAGAAGTAATCACATTTGCTACTGATATTTCATTTTAAGAACCGAAGTCGCCAAGCTTTCTGGGTCCCTGGATTCACTTTCAAATTTTGAGGCCATGTTACAGACACTGTTCTCCTTTGTCACCCCTATTCTCCAAACAATGAGAGGGAGGCCTTGTGGTTGTCAGCAGAAGTTTGGGGAGCCCCCCAGCATATTCAGGTGTCCCAGAGATGATCTCTTGCATATTATAAGAAGAATTTTGAAGATGCAGGTATACAGTAAAATATCTCACTGACTTTTAAGACAATTAAAGGGATGGGGAAAGACAGGTCACTCCCTTAGACCATAGTGCCATTTGACATGTACTCATGATTTTATATGCACAAAGTTTTCCCCAACTGCTATTTTCTAAAAAATATTATTTGGTAAAATACAGGACACATTTTCTGCTGCTTTACTAGTAAGAATGTTTTCTTTTTCTCTGGAATGTTGATCTCTACCTAACTGGGTGTGCTTCTACAGGTAGCTTAAAAAGTGGATAAGAATTGGGCTTTCATAGATTGTGGTCACACCTTCACTTTAAAACTTCTTCAGTCCATCTTCAGGTCTGACTGCTCATACCTTTTCATTTTTTATTTGTGGACTTTCCATTCAGAAAGGTCCAAATGGCAGGTAGAGAGTCCACAAATAAAACAGACAGAAATGAAAAGGTATGAGCAGCCAGATCTGACGATGAAATGAAGAAGGCTTAAAGTGAAGAACTGAAGTCCACATTTCCACATATTAAACTCACCTCTCAACTTAGGGTGGGAAATGTGTCCTACAAACAGTGCTGAATGGGGCAGTCTGAAAACTTTATTTTCCTAAAGATTCACTATTAGCGTGTTGTGTGGGTTACATTCCATTCCTTTATTGTGTCTTCTAGACTGTGGGTTCACTCAACTTCTTCTGTTAAAATGAAGGACTGAATGAATGAATGCCGATAGCAAGATTTCAGTTGGTTCTAAACGTCACTGTATGTTCCAGTGGTCACAGAGGCACATGAAATGTACAAGTGCTCAAGTCCTTTTTTTAATCTTTCCTGCCATTCTCATTTTTATGGTTTTAGTGGCACAGTGATTGAGAACACTAGAATCCAACAGTCTCTCCATTTGATTACCTGTTCTGCTGCCAAGGCTCATTGGGTCTTTCCAGTAGTGGGTAAAATAGTCGCCTTGTTTTGTGAGGGCCTTGGGAAAGGGAAAGGCTAAAGAGGTAACCTGACAGAAAATTCAGTGCCCTTGAGGAGGTTGGAAAGACCACAGGTCATCTTGGTCTAGTGGTTAGGGAGTTGGACTCTTATCTGGGAATACCGGGTTTGATTCTGCTCTCATCCATGAAGCCAGCTGGGTAACCTTGAGCTAGTCACAACTCACTTCTGAGCTCTTACAGTCCCACCTACCTCACAGGGTGCCTGTTGTGGGGAGGAGAATAGAAAGCTTTGTCAGCTGCTCTGAGTTCCCTCAAATGGGTGAGGAAGGTGGGATAGAAAAGCCGACTCTTCTTCATCATTTCTCTGGCAGCTCCTGGAGACATGTTTACACTTCTCTGAACCACATCGTTGAGGTGAAGAGAGAAATTCTGAGGCCAAGGCAACGAGGGCTGTGTTAACATCTAAATTTTAGTCTAGCTTCAGTGCACTTTCAGAGTGAGAGAACCCATCAGCAAAGTGACAAGCTGCATTCTTTCAGCATTGTTTAACTCAGAAGACCCACCCAGACGATGTAGAAAGGAAATTACTGCTCATTTTACTGATGTGTTTTTCTGCCCTGAAGGTGGACTGGAGCTGGATTAAAATTTAGGTGCGAATGCAGTCTTAGTTTCATGGCCATTGACTTGCAGGACATAAAGATGCCCACGGAGAGACAGAGATTGGCTTTTAAAATCTCCGTCACCCAATAAGGGCACCTTAAATAGGACCTCGTGACAGCTGGTCTTCATTGGGAGGAATGGAAACTGGGGGTGTTTTTCCACTGTCACTAGAAGTACCCATTAAAAATGCCATTACATACCCATTAATGGGTACTTAATGGGTACTTTTAGTGACAGTGGAAAAACACCCTGGGCTCCCTTAGGGTGTCTTGGGCGTGCAATGGAGACATAGACAAAGAGAGAGATTTAAGTTCTGAGCTGTTTGCAGTCAGAATGGGTGTATTTTCTACCCTTGCTTATTTGAGGAGAAGTCCTTGATGCATGAAGGAGAGAAAAGGAGGGGGAAAATGGATGTGTTTGATGTTGCATTATCTGATGCCAGCCAGCTGGGAGGGGGTGAGAAAAATAATTTCTTCCTGAGGAATCCGGTGAAGTCTCTACCCTCAAGTTTATAGAATTTACCAGTTTAATGTCTGGTTTCATTTTGCAAACTGTAATACTACTTTGGCTGACACACCTTTAAACCCTAGTAGTGGTCCTCCATTTTCTTACATCTATTGCCCACATTTAAATATACACCTAAGAGGAGACACCCATGAATAAGGTTCCTGAGTAATCAGCTTCCTGGGAGATCCTCTCCCAAACTTTAATAATCCTTTTTAAAAATAACATTTTGGCTAGCCCACTGGACAAATTAAGAACTATATCGAAAGAAGAGAAACTCCAGCACAAACCAGAGTCTTTGATAGTGAAAAATTGCCTGTCCAAGCAGTGGATGCCAAAGGATTGCATTCCAGCTAAAAGAAAGTGAAAATGGCTGAAGAGGAGATGGCGTCTGAATCAAATTTAGCAGCTGAACAAGCTGAAATGGAGGAACCTTTACCACCTGAACTCCAGAACTTAGCAAAACATATTCAAAGGAACTTTGATAAATCACTAAACAGAGTGACTGAACAACTGATAGCTACTGAACAACTGATAGCTAGTCTCTTCAAGATACTCAACAAACAGCTTCAGAAACGTATAACATTGCAACAGAAAATAAAAGCCAGATAGAAGATTTAAAAATGCAACTTCTGTATGTGGAAGCAAATGCAAGGAGGAAGAATATACACATTTGTGGTTTTAAAGAACAACTTGAAAAGGACTATAAAATCAACTTAAGTGGTGGAAAGAGATTATTCCAGATGTAACTATAATGGAAACAGATATACAAAGAGCCCACCGTGCTTTAAGACCACATCCAGATGCCAACAAACCCTTGAGGGACATTATAGTAGCTTTTGAGACTTACAACAAAAGGATGGAAGTTTACTGAGCTCTATCAGCAGTTAAAGATTTATCATATGCTGGAAACCCTACATCTTTCAAGACCTTCCTTCAGAGATGATTGCACAAAGAAAACTCTACAAATTTGCCCTTGGATTACTCCAATCCAAATCAATAATTTATAGATGGGGTTATCCGTGTCATCTGATAACTGCTCCTGATAAGTGAATTTTAAGAGCATTTACGCTGGAGGACACTGAGAAAATAGCAGAGGAACTGACCAGAGAAAGCCTACAAGCACCAGCAAAAACAATAAAAACTCATGCTCAGGCAAAGGCATCTGTAACACTATCAGCTCAAGCTCAAACTTTGGAATTTCAGGAATCCTAGCAAATTAAGGAGGGGAGACTTCACCCAAGGACAACACAGAAGTGATATCTGGATAAAGTGAAATAAATAATTCATGTATATACTAGCTGATGAATCCTGAGGCCTTTTCACACTAGGCCCTCCTGAACATGTCTAGGTTGCCTTGGGACGGAGCATACACACAGCTGGGCTGGAAGTTCCATTCAGATCCACCCCAGCTCGTCCCAAACCATTCTAGACATGTTCCAGGTGCAGAGCACTTAATTGTGCTCTACACCCATCCCAACACATCCCAACTGGTCACCAAGCTTACCTACTGCATTCAGGAGGCAGTCAATTCTCATTACTGCCTCCCGGCTGCACAGGACTCCTACCCTCTGACCTCTCCTATTGGCTGCTGCCGACACATCATCCTGTGACTTATCAGGAACAGTCTGAAGGAGGGGGTGAGAGAGCTCGATAGCCCGTTGACAGCTGGGTGGGCCACCCCTGCCCCACACACCCCTCCCCGACCATAGGGGTCACCCCTGCCACATGCAATGTCCTGGGGAGGTGCCCCCTGGCCCACCTGATCACACTCAGAGCCAGACTCCCAAGCAATGAACTCGGGAGGTGGGGCTCAGGCAACAGCCCCTGCTGGGCACCTCCCACCAGGCCAGGGTCCCATGGGGGACACGAGGCAGCCTGAGGGAGTGTGCCAGCCTCCCTCCAGGATGTGGGGACCCATGGGGGGGCAATTGCTTCAGGCACATCAAACCACGGATGAGGAGTACCAAATATCAAAAGTTATTTTCGTGCTTTCAGAATTTCTCAGGCATTGCATGGCAGGAGGAAGAATATTCCCAAATGGAGAGAGATGGAAACAAAAGAAGCACCTAATATTACAGTAATACCATATATAAGCAATCTTAAGAGTCATGAATGCCGACAGTCAAATCCTATAATAGCAACACAATTGTAATCTTGGAAATTATGGCAAACAAAATTATTGCAAACAGCCTCCCCATCAATAGAACTAAAACTTTTTGCTCCATTACAGCAATCAATAAGGGGACAAACTTAGGATCATTTGAAAGAAGCAAATCTAATCACAATAGAAGATTTTTATGATCAAACTAAAATGGTAAAATGTCAGGATATAGATCAAGTTTTTGAACAGCATCAATTAAATTGGTTAGAAAAAAGAACTTTCGTTCAAACACTGACATCACCTGAACTCACTCAGATAATAGGCAAACCACTTACTCCTATGGAACAAGTTATAAAGGAAACTAACAAATCATTTAAAGGTCTAACTTCCAATATAAACTATTAACTGACACACACACACTTCATTAGATCATATTAAATCCCTATGGGAGACAGACCTGGCAGTGAAGATACCAGAGGAAGACTGGGATAGAATAACAAATAATAAGCAGATATGGATGAAATCAACAAGGATTAAGGAAACACATACAAAACTAATCTATAGGTGGTACTTAACACCAGTCCATACTGCAAGAATAACAAGATCACACACAGGACAGTGCTGGAGAGGATGTAACAACGCTCCTACATACTTCCATATGGTATGGGAATGCACACCTTTGCAGATATTCAGAAGGTCAGTGTAACAAGAATAGCAACAATAACTGGTACATCCCTCTCTTTAGATCCACAGATCTATCTTTTGCAAAACCTTAATACAATTCAGACTTCTTCTGACCTGAAAACTTGCATTTCATGATTCATGTGACAAATATAATAATAGCTAAACAATGGAAGCATGCACAAGCACTGAATATAAGAGAATGGTATGCACAACTTTGAGACATTGCAATGAATGAATTTGTGACTCTCTTAAAAAATAAGATGTTGGGAGAAAGACGACAAGAGGTGTGGAAGAAAGAGCTGCGCAAAGCAATAATAATATCAATATACCTGAAGAAGTTCATTTCTTGAGAATTGTAAACTAAAATTGTACTTTTACAAACACATCCATGTCCAAGGAAAAGGGAAGGTAGAAGGGGAAGGTGGGTTGAAAAGTGTAAATGTATAAGCTCATTAATTGTATAGACTTATTATTAAAATAAAGTTGGAAAAAAATTAAAAAATATACACCTAAGAAACTGCAAGCGTCGGGTACAATACAACCAAATTGAACCTCCTTCTATGTTCTCTGTTAAAAGAAGAGTTGGCTTTTATGCCCTGCCTTTCTCACCCTTTTAAGGGGACTCAAAGCAGATGACAAAGCTTCTGTTCTTCTCCCCACAAGAAACACCCAGTGAGATAGGTGGGGCTGTGAGAGCTCAGAAAGAGAACTGTGACCAGCCCAAGGTCACCCAGCTGGCTTCATGAAGGAGTGCAGAATGCAGAGTCTGGCATTCTAACCACAAGACCAAGCAAGAGGTTGGTGCTTCCAGTGTGTTTTAATTAGGCATGTGCATATTCATCACCTTCACAATTTGTAAGAATAGGGAAAGTCCATGCCTTCAAGCACAAAGGCAAATGGAATACATCCACAGTGAAGAGAAAAATCACAGCTTATGTGCTGTAAGGTGGCAACTGGGTGTCCAGACTAGAGCAGGCTCCCATAGCTTCCTCATCAGAAGCTGCAAGAGCTGAGACTAGTGCATGCAGTCACATGGGATAAGACAGCCAATCAGAGCTGAGCTGCCCTCCCTGTTCATGTTGGCTCTTCTCGATGTTCCATCCAGATCAGCAGGAAGATTCGAATTTTCTTAATACTGCGCAGGGAGTGCTGTTAAATCAGCATTGAATAAATTCACAGTAGCGTTGGTATAATGCGTCACCACTACAATCCAGTAATCATTGTGTGTGACGCCTCCACTGTGCATTCCACAGCCCAGAATTAACAAGTTTGGATGCACCCACAGCTATTGACCCTTCAGCTGAAACTTCATTATATCCAGCTAGCTCTGAAGGTGGCCACCCATCCTCTTTCCCCAGCAACTGGCCGCCTACTTTCCCAAGCAGTGTCACCAGGGAAATTTGGTGGCCAGCTGCTTCTGGAGCCACTCAGGAGGTGGCTGGCTGCCCCCTTTCCCCTCCATTTCTCCCTCCTTTTCTCTCCTTCATGATCCTTTAGACAGGAAGCACTTCTCAACACAAACTCAGGAATTGGAAGACACTGCACCCTTGTTGTGCATTCATTGTGGAGGTAGAGTATGGTTTCTGCAGAGATTCCACATGCTAACCCATCATGCTGCAACAAGTGTTGTTATGTTACTACAAGGCAGTTTGAAGACCCCAAGTGTCCTTCCATCAGCTCTTAGCAGTGGCTGCTCAAGGGGACTTACTTGGCAATGATTCAATAGATCAGTGGTTCTCAGCCTTCCTAATGCCACCACCCTTTAATATAGTTCCTCATGTTGTGGTGACCCCCCAACCTAACCCCCCATCATAACCCCCCCCAACCATATTTTCGTTCCTACTTCATAACTGTAATTTTGCTACTGTTATGAATCGTAATGTAAATATCAGATATGCAGGATGTATTTTCACTGTTACGAACTGAACATAATTAAAGCATAGTATTCACATCAACCACAACTGAATATAAAAGTGTTGTTTTACCTCCAATACTGCTGCTTTCTGCACAGTAGCTGCTTTTTACTGCATTTGTATGGGGTGTATGTGATGGGGTTGGTGCAATGATGTCATCACACCAGGTACTTGTATGTGGGCATATCTGCCTGTGGGCGGATCCGCCTGGAGACAGATAGAGGAGCGGTGTCTCAGTTCCTATGTGTTTTCTGATGGTCTTAGACGACCCCCGTGAAAAAGTAGATCGACCGCCAAATGGGTCACGACCCACAGGTTGAGAACCACTGCAATAGAGTCATTCCCTGTGTCCAAAACTCAACCCCTGCCCTTAGACTTGAAGCTGAGAGTTCTTCCACTTCAGTTCTTAAGGCTGAGGAAGTGTCATGCCCCATTGCTCCTCCTCAGAGAAGGAAGTTCTGTCTGCAATGCCACCACAGACTCAGAAGCAACCTCAGCATGGTATTACAGACATTGAAGGGTTAAGGCCAGTTCCAGGTGAGCAGGCAGACAGCTCTGATAGTGAATCTACAAGCAGTGAGCCTCATCAAAGGTCCTCTCCTCACTTGCTGAGGCATCAGAAGCAGCTGAGGTGCAGATCAGAGCCATTAGCTCAGCTGAACCATGGGCGAGGCAATGACTCCTCTACTTAGGGAGCAGGCTCACCTTACTTCAGTGTTGCAGACAACATCTTTGCAACCTCGTGTTACTCCGTGCCTGTATTCTTGGGCTCCTGGTGACTTGCTGAACTCTTGGATTGACTGACTCTTGCTGCCTTTCTGGACTCCTAGACCCTGGACTGTCAAAATTGCAGCAAGAGTATCCCTAATTGTGATACTGATATGCGAGGAGATTTTCTCCACCCCCATCAGGTGTAATTTTGAGGCTGGAGGTCAAAGGTTAGCTCTCCCTCCCCTGAGTAAAGACTCCCTTGTCCATCAAAACTGCAGCTGTGGATTCCCTTGCTATGATCTGACAGGTGGATGCATCTGTCAGTGTGCAGGGGAAGGTCATCACACTTTGAACATATTTCCTCTTGCTGTACAGGAGCTGCATTAGTTGGATGTTAGTAATTTTAAAACAGATTTTAATTTGAAGAGACAAGCTCCTGAGAATGAAGTAAGAAAGCAACAGAACTGAAGAGTGGGGGAATCCAAATTATTTTAAAGAAATGGAGGTGGTTAATAATAAAAGGTATCAAATTATTTTACTGTCATTTGATAGTGATTTCTTACTTGGGCAGCATCCCTACAATGCCTAAAAGAGACATCCACACAACTGGATGTGATGAACTTTCTGTCTGGGCACAATATGTAGTAGGCTTTTTGTTCTGCCCAGGGCAATCTAATGTCAGACCAAAAGTAACCATAGAAAGTGGCCCGTTTCAGTCCAATGCTTAATCATACCAGCAGACAATAGGGAAGGTAAGCCACCTCTGCTCTGCTGCCATCTCTACAGGTGCCAGCAATGGGGTTAAAAGATGGCAGCAAAAGCGTGGTCACTTTAAATCTTCTTCAGTCCATCTTCAGACCTGGCTGCTCACACCTTTTCACTTCTGTTTTATTTGCAGACTTCCCACCCACCATTTGGACTCTGGAGTGAAAACTCCACAAACAAAATGAATAGAAATGATAAGGTGCAAGCATTGTGATCAGAAGCTGGACTGAAGGTTTAATGTAAAGGTGTGACCACAGCCTAAGTGTCTTCAGAGTGATTTCTGTGCTGTGCATAAAGGACACCTCTAAGGGCACATTTCTACCCCGGAACATGGTCTGCAGTCTTCATGGGGCTACTGGCATCCAAACACTGTGCCTGTGAACCCTTATTTGGCCACTATTTCACTACTGAGCCCAATTCAAGGTGTTAACTCTGACTTATAAGGCCCTAAATGACTTGGGGCCCAAATACCTGAAGGAACGCCTTCTCCCATACCAACATGCCTGTGCCTTAAGATCTGGAGGGGAGGTCTTCCTGGTTGTCCCACCACCCTCAGTGGTGAAATGGGTGGGCACCCGGGAAAGGGCCTTTTCAGGAAGTGGGAAAGGGGCAAGATTTTAGCTCAGGCCATGGTCACACCTTATTTATTTATTATGTATTATTTGTATTTCTATCCCGCCCTATACCCAAAGGTCTCGGGGTGGGTGACAACATTTAAGATCACATCTTCTGATGCGACTGTGACTGTGCAGAGCATCTGCGTCAGCATGGCAACAGTGTTGACACACGAGCAGTTATGGAGGGTGCCACACTCAAGATGGTGGCACCCTGATTCCCAGATCGATCACAGGTGAGTGACCAATCATGCAAGACATGGACTAGAACTAGGACTCACAAGTGCAAGAGTTAGTTAAGTTAGATGATTGCAAAGGGAAGTGTGAAATCGCTTGTTTTGACTCTCCACTTGGATAATTGTATAAAAAAGGCTTGGCTCAAAGTTGACAGCTAAGTACCTTAAGATCTGTGCATGTTAATAACCATATTAATCTGTGGTTAGATTTTTTTATTGTTAATTAACACTATACTTGAGGAAAATATGAAATAAATCAATTTAAAACAATTTTTATGGTTTTTCTTCTTTATTTTGTATAAATAAAAGTATTATTTAAATGTTAAAAATTAAAACAATTTTTAAAAAGCACAGAGATCCTGCATGGAGATTGTAATGTGTGACATTCCAATGTAATGTATACAGGCAGTGCAGAAATACACACCTACACCAATTGCATCTGCACCTGAGATGAGCCTGCATTCATCTCTTCCTACTATGCTTTTAAAACGTTAACTTACTATTTAGCAAAAAAATATTTCCCCCATTTTCCCTTGCAGTGCCCTTTTATTTACTGCAACTTATTAAACAAACAAAGAACAGAAGACTTGAGCAGAAGGTTGTTCTTAGTTTCCCACCAACCCAGAGACAAGGAGCTGTTGATATAACTGCTTATCTTTTCTTCACAGCCCTTCAAGCCTGAGGCAGAAAGTCTGCTTATTATCTATAACTGAGAATGTGTTTGCTTTCTAAACTATAGCACTTCTTTTGCCAGCATCTCTTAACCCACAAAACCAGGCTCTGCTACATGATCCTCATAAATAAAATGGAAAGCCACTTGTAACCAATATATATATACTGTATGTATGTGTATATACGTGTATATATATATATATATAGAGAGAGAGAGAGAGAGAGATTATCCTTCCCTCCATCAGATGTTCCAAGGTGGCTATTTCCTTGAATATTTAACTTCAAGTTCTGGGAAATCATCATGTACCGTTCTCTACCCCAGCGTCAACTGCAGAGGCTCTACTTTCTATATTCTTATACAGTAATCTGGAACTAAGGCCCTGGTCACACAAGTGTTTTAGGTCAACCTGAGTCGATCCTCAGGTCTTGTTACTCATATTAATTTTATGTAAGTTGTTTTCCAAGCCTGCCTACACCTGTTAGACCATCCTAAACTGTAGTCCTGTTTTTACAGGGCTGACAGTGACTCAGACTGCCCTAGGATGCCAGGCCATCTTTGCTTCTTTGTTGTGTGTGGGGTGGGGTGGGGTGGGGGAAGGCAGCCTAAATGAGGCAGAACCATGCTGTGGTGTGTGGCACCCAGTATTTCCTTTCAGCCAATCAGTATGCATGGAGTTCATGAGGCACCTCCCCTTCTCCCCTCAGTTTATATGTATGACTCCTCCCGCTAGCATTTTTTCACACATTTATTTTTAATATTTTTTAAAAAAATAATAATTGCAAGAAGAAAAGCACATAAAAAAAGGAAGGGGGCGTGGAGGTGGGGGAGCAGGCTTTAAAAAGAACTGCAAACACACACCCTTGCCTCCCTTGTGTGACATGAACAGCATCCAATAGGAAACAAGATAGATTTTATAAAGCAATAGGGGTGGAGAGCCAAGGGCTTCATGGAGGAAATCCAGGCTGATCTGTGCAGAAATGTGTGACCAAGGCGGACCAAGGTGGGGATGGCCTGAGGACCACCTATATCGATCCACATCTGACCAGCACTGGTACGATCTCAATCTGAACTCATGAATAGGCCATCCTGTGTTGGACTCATCTGACCAGGGCCTAAGGCATGTGTTGCACAGCAGTTAAGAAGAATGCTACCATCATCGTGCTCTTTTTTGTTGCATACTGAGAGGAAGGCTATGCTGATAGTGTTCTTCTCACTGTAGCTTTGTGCTGATCATGTGCTTCCTGCTGCTCTCAGCCAGGTGAACATCATATCTGGGGAACATTTCCTCCCTGACTGTGATGCTGCTGTGCTTTAAAATTGTACAGGGCCTCCAGCAGCAAGTAAACAGGGGACATGAGAGGTCTCCATGAATGGCAAGGTTGCATCGAGGCCACTGGAATAACAGTAAGAAGAGCAATCAGAAGTATTCCTATAGCTGAGATGCACCACTAGTTGAGTCAGGCAGGCAGCTTGACCATTTCCGCATTTAGCTGAGCTGCATTAAGGATGTGCACAATTTTTTGTGTGTGTTTGCTTCACATCAAAGTGAATGCAAATGTGAAGGAAATTCACATTCAGGCGAACATAGCCGTTTCAAATCTGCTACGAATGCTCTTTGAGTCTGCTTCAAATTCCTGCCGCTAGTCATGCCCCTTAATCCCCTTCAAATCCCCTCTGAATCTGCTTTGAATCCTCGCTGAATCCACCCTGAATCTGCTGCAGATGTGACTCGCCTTCACGAATATGACGAAGCTTTGAATGAATGCACAAAAGCATTCACTTCACATTCAAAAGTCAGTCCTCAAATATAGCCAATATTCTGTCTGAATGCTCAGATCTGTATGAATTTGTATGAATTGCAAACTTGATGAATATTATTCACCCATCCCTAGGCTGGACCTCTCCAGCTGGATCCACTCCTGGAAAAAAAAACCCAGCTGCAGCAGTCCAATTATTCCAACCGTACTTGGACAACCTGTTCTGGGTCATTCCCCGCACCATGCTATGCCAACTCCAAAACAACTGTAAGCTTTGGAGCCTGTTTGGTCCATGGAAACCGGACCAAATCCAAAATGCATGGGGATACCCCTTGCTGAGCCCGGTTTCAGTACCAGACCAAACGTGCATGGGCACACACTTTGTTCCAAAATGGAGATGAGGAACAGGCCTGCCCTGACTGACTCCCATCAAGCTGCCTCCACCCAGAAGTGAAGACGTAGCCAAGATGCTAGACTAGATGTGTTGTGGCCTAATCCAGCAGGGCTTCTCCTTATGTTTTGTGCGGCTTTTTATATAGTTTATACTAATCAAGCATATATAATTTCCAGCATTGACACCTGGCCAAGTATCCATATCTTTTCCATAAAGATTATTTTACAGACTTCAATTTAGCTCTGAATCTTTTCTCAACCTGTCTGCTTCAGGAACAACTGCAGGCCACTTGCTTTGTTCTATTCCACCCCTTCTCCTCACTAGTGTGTTGGGGGAGAGAGAGAGAAGATGAATCATCTCTACCTATCACACATGTGTTGTTGAGAGTCTTAGCTTCCAGTGAAATATATCAGTAAAATGTCACGACCACACTATCTACAGTTTTTTTTTGTCTGGCCTTAAGAGGTCTTGCCTCAGGTGAGTCACATTGGTAGCTCTACTCTCAGGAATCTTAAAGAGTAAAGAATCACACAGCTGAGTAAGAAAATTACCCTTATCAACCAAGTAATGTGCCTATACTTGGAGCCCATTCTGGTCTTTGATTTATGCAAGGACAAGGCATTAAAGGAAGAATAAAACAGATAACACAGGATAAAATAGAAATATTTCAAAATTCCGATATTTTGAGAGTGTCATTTTTGAAGCACATCAGCCCCAGCTTGGCAAGTCACATTCAAAGCCTATTTGTGAGGGATGCAGCGTTTGTGGGCCATTCTCAAATTGTTATTAAAGAAAATTGTAGTAATAAAAATAAGGGGGGAAATCTAGCATTTTGAAGATACAATTAGCCCATGGTGATCTCACATCAGCCTGAACTAATCACACGAAAATAACATTTCCCATGTACTTTTCATTAGGGAGGATGCTTCAATCAAAGGTCATTGTAATTCTTAACATATATTTGAGAAATGAATGGTTTTTCCCGCATTCTGAAACTTAGCAGGAAAGGAAGCAGTCAGTAAATAGTTCTATTTGACTAACTTCAGGCCAGTTCTAGATATTTGCAATCTTAACAACAAATTCAGACCTTTAGGGTTTACAAAAATCCATAAGCACTTTATTACAAATAGTGGAAAAGATCCTTGGAGAACCATTACAAACAGGCTGGAAAAATTAAACTTGAGAACTGTGCTAAAATGCATTTGAGGCAGACAGAAATACACATTAAGAAGGTAATATATAAGCCCTCATTTTTCAACCACCACCAGAGGCAACTTTTTTCTTTTTCTTTTTGCAGCCAAAGTAACTACCCGTCTTGCATATTTGACCTGATGTGATTTTTGCTCAGGCATCAATGAAGTGTTACTTTCCCTCCAAATGTCACAATTCAGTGAAAACATTAATACTTCGCAGCTGCTTTGGAAGACAACAAGGTCCTGCAGATCCAAATATTTGTAGCCTCCTTATGTATGAGGCCTACAGCTCCCAGTATATCTAAAATGCAGCTGCTGCCACAAATGTTGTTGTTGTTGTTGTTGTTAGTCTGGGGTAATTTGGCTATAGCAGTGGCAACACAAGGCATTGCAGACATAGACCACCAATCTGGAATCTTACCAAGGATTAGGGTTGTCCATGAATACTCGAAGGTATTCGAAATTTGATCAAATCTACCCAATTCAAATCGAATGTCCATAAATTCAAATTTAAAGATTTGATCGAATTTTGAATTTTGGATCTATTTGTTTGAGTTGTTCACATTCAGATTTGCAGATATGCATCTTTCCCGCATCCGTATGCATTTGTACAGAACCATATGGGACGAAAATGGGTTGCATACGGGATAAATACAGACATGTATCGATGTTTACAGATGCGTACAGGATGCATAACAATGTGTACGGGCACATACGGATGTTGACATTCGTTAAGTGCAAATATGGATAGAAAATCTGAACCAATAGATTCGAATTTAATCGAATTTTGGGGTATTCAATTCAAATTGAATCAATTCCCTAAAATTGCGTCTGTGCACACCCCAACCAAGGATGCTGGAGTGCAAATGCCATCCTCCTAGACCTCTGGTGGCAGTACCTCGTGAGGGTGATACAAGGGGAGCCAACTAGAAACTTCCCTTGGATCTCTCTGAATGCCATTTTCATCTGCAAGTGCAGTTCTGGGCACTTAAAGAGAAGCTTCCATTCAGGGTTCAGCTACATGACGTTTTTAATCCACATTTGAACCAATTTTGGAGGAAGACAATACATAAGGCAAAGGGCCTAGACATTTTGCTGATGGGTTCACTTATTCTGAAGGTAAACTGAAAATGGATTGAACCAGATTTGAGGACTTTGTCTTAAAAGTGTTACACAAAGGATCCTTGTAAGCACTCATACTCCACACTGGCTGTAGCCACACTTAAGGTTTATTCCAGCTTCAGTCCACTTTTCAGAGTAAGAGTATACATCTGCAAAGTGACAAGCCTTTTTTTCATTGTTAAATAGAAAACTCACCTTTGGGATAGATATTGTGGAAAGAAAATTACTGTTCACTTTGCTGATGGGTTCTTTCACCTCTGAAAGTGAACCGAAACTGGATTAAACCTTTGGTGTGGCCACAGCCACTGAAACCACTGCAGGTCCTCCAGCTCCCACACCAGCAAGCTGAACAGGGGAAATGCCCTGTTTTACATGGCTGTCGAAAGTATACAATCCTTCTCCTTCTTGACTTCTAGGGTAATGTAGACACAAATGTCTTACATGCCATTGACGGTGAAGTTTAGCACATGGCTTATTATCTGGTTCAGCGCCTCAGGCAGGTCTTTAAAATACACCCTCAACCCTGGGAAAGAACTAGAGGCAGACTTGGCAGCTAAACTGACACATTGCCACAGACGATGCAAAGAAGTTGTCACATTAATGAGTCCTTTCCTTCAACGTTCATCTGTACTACATCCTGAACAAACGTAGAGTGTTAAAAGATCAAGAAGGCTGTATTAAAAGTCATGAGGACTTGCCATTCATTCTTTGACATGAAAAGAAATTCTCCCCTGCAATCTTCCTTTCACGATGCAAGAATGCCAAGTTTGCTGACGGCCAACCCAAAACGTGTAGCTGTTATTTATTTGCTTAAGAAGTTTATACCCCACCCGTCACTAAATAGTCCCAGGGTGGGTAAAGCATATCAGAGAGTAAAACATAATTAACAATACAACCCCCGCCCTCCCAGCCCCACCCGCCCTCCTTAACAGGACAGCACCCCGAGAAAGCTATTTACATGGCAAAGGACTGGGTGAAAATCTACGTTTTCACCAGGTGTCGAAAATTATACAGCATAGGCGGCTGGTGAACCTCAAGAAGGAGGCTGTTACAAAGTCTAAGGGCCACCACAGAAAAGGCCCTCTTGCATGTCCTTGTGCCTCATACCTCTGCAAGAGAAGGAACTACAAGAAGGCCCTCTCCTTGAGATCTCAGTGCACAGGCAGGTCTCTATGGGAGAAGGTGCTCCTTCAGATACCTAGGGCCGAAGCTGTTTAGAGCAATAAATGTTAGTGTCAACATCAATTAGGCCCAGTAATGAATAGGTAACCAATGCAGATCCTTTAAGATCTGTGTGATATGAGTCTGGCCAGAGACTCCCATCAGCAGTCAAGCTGATGCATTCTGCACCAGTTCCAGCTTCTGAACTGTTTTCAAGGCTAGCCCCACGTAGAGTACATTGCAGTAGTCTTATCTGGAGGTTACCAGAGCATGGATCACTGTGGCCAAGTTATCCTGATCCAGGTAAGGCTTCACCTGGCAGACTGAATGGAGATAATGGTAGGCTCTCCTGGCAGTCACTGCCACATGAGACTCAAATGACAGCAATGAATCCAGGAGCATTCCCAGGTAGGGATGTGCAGAAATGCATTTTTGCATTCAAATTTGATTTGAATCAAAACTACTACTACTACTACTACTACTACTACTACTACTACTACTACTACTACTACTACTACTAATACTAATACTACTAATACTAATAATAATAATAATAATAATAATAATAATAATAATAATAATAATAATAATAATAATAATAATAATAATAATACTATTACTACTAAAAGGAGAACATGCATTAACAACTCAAAGCTACTGGGGCTACCCATATGAAGACTTGACAAATGCATCCCACTGACCAGGATCCTTGAGACATGAGACTTATTCACACTAGGCCCTCTGGAGCATGACTAGGGCAGCCCTGGGACAGCACATATTCATTGGCGAGAGGCCAGTTCCATTTAGAACCATCCCAACCTATCCCAGAGCTGTCCTAATCGCATCCCATGCCTGCTGTTGCAGTCCCAATCGGAACGCCACAGACTGGACCAACAAGCCCCGCCCCCAGGCTTGCCAGTCTGGACTCTTGCACATAGAGGCACACAGCCCTGGGTGGGGGGTAGGCCCAGGGGGTGTCCGTGATCAATGGGACTGTGCCCCATGGAGGCCGAATGCTGGCCAGACACCGGCTGCCCACCCCTGGATCAATTGCGACCCAGTGGCAGCAGCTGAGGGCAGGTCCGTTTGACTGTAGTGCAAAAGGTCTATGATGAGCCTGGGAAGCCCTAAGCTGTGCAGGTATGAACTAATTTAACCTACAGCAATGGGTATATTTTAAATAGGTAGGTAGCCTCATTATTCCTGTGTGATCTTCCAATGATGGTGCTGTCACCAGCTGCATTATACTTAATGGACTGTGCCAGTACTGGACTGGACTGGATAATTTTCCTTGCAGGCCTGCTTCTTCTGTCTTTTATGCTTTGCATGCATTCATAAAGTTGAAAATAAGATTCCCTCCAGGACCCACTGCAGCAGTCATTGCTTCTAAGTGGAAGAAAGTGGGCAAAAAGACCAAGGAAGAAATGAGGAAATTGCCACAGGAGCTCACACGTTCTTTGCTTTATCATTAGATTTAGAAGGAAATGTACATTCTTTCAGGGAAGGCTACCCCCAAGTTCATAACTTAAACACATTCTCCATTTTTACTTCATACTTTTCAATTCAATAATGTGTGCATAATTCCCTAAGATGAAAGGAGTCAGTTTGCATGGGAGTTTGAGTAGGATTACAGACTTATAGCATTTCACCTACCTGATCTAATCAAGGCCCTTTCTGCCCTTGGCCTTATTCTGGAGTATATCTTGGGATAAACGTCTGTTGTCTGCATGATAATGCAGGCTATATTAGCCCTTTCTTGGGTGCCTGCCATAGCCTGCATCATCATGTGGACAGCAGGGCCCTATTCTGGGATATAATCCAGAATAAGGCTAAGTGCAGAAAGGCCCCATGAGTACAACTAAAACAAAATGTACTAGCTTTTAGTTGGAGTTACTCATGCCAGTTATTTCCATGGGACTCAAGGCTACTAGGCTGGCATAATGAACTGCTCTGGCAGAATACAATTGGTTGGCATACAATTGGGGATAGAGGCAAAATAAAAGTTTCTGAGGCAAAGATAAAATATAAAATTGGGCAGTCTTTATGGAACAAAAGGAAAATGATATAAGAGGCACTTTTATTGTGAGATTGCCAACAGCCAGCAATACACGACAGGTGAAAGAACAAAGTAGTAAAGTGATAAAAATGTAGCGAGCGATATTGGAACTGACAGGGATCTGAGCCAGGCAACTAAGTTCTTTTTAATGGACTGTGCCAGTACTGGACTGGACTGGATAATTTTCCTTGCAGGCCTGCTTCTTCTGTCTTTTATGCTTTGCATGCATTCTCTAACAGCAGTCTCTAATGAATCCTAAACAGCTGTCTCCTGGTCCCTGGTCCTGAAGGCTACTCTGCCCAACTTACTCAGTAAATACCTCTGCCCCTTTCTCTGACTGTCTTGGCTTCTAATGCCCATTGACACCCTCCAACCCACTTAGTCCTTAACTTAGTGCTCTTCCAGTTAAGGAAAAAAGGGGAGCAACGAAAGGAGTGTTCACCCTCCAAGGTCTTCTCTCCCTGAAGTCTTCACCAGACCAGGAAAGAAAAGTGGAAAGATGAGAGTAGCGATGTGCAAGAATATTTGAAATATTCAAAATTCAATTGAATTCATTCAAATTCAGACCTCCGAATTCAAATCAAATGTCTGTACATTCGCTTTTTAACATTTGAATGAATTTGAATATTGCAAATCATTTGTATGAATTATTCGGACATTTGTATGTATACGGATACGTACGTATTACATACATATCTGTACCCATCTTATTCGTATCCGCACACATTTGTACAGATATGTACAGGATGCATACGGGATACAACCGGGATGTGTACAGGTGCTTACGGACGCGTACAGACAAATATGAATGTTGTTGACATTCATATCCTCAAATACGAATCATATTCGTACAAATAGATAAAAATGTATTTGAATCCAGTCGAATTTGAATACATTTATTTCTTCTCTATTCATTTGAATTCACACGTTCAAATATGCGAATTGGATCCAAAAATTGCATTCATGCACACCCCTAGAGGAGAGGTTCTCACTCTCAGATGAATCTCTAAACTAGATTACCAAAGGGACACGAGAGTGCCTTTTTGATTTATCCACAATTCATTCCCAAGGATGGACAAGACTACTTATTCATGCACCATAGATAGTGATCCTCAAGCCCCAGGAGAAACCTGACATTGGATACCTAGTAGCCAAAAGTGAGGGGAAATGAAGATCTCTCTTCCCAATAATTCAGCAGTTGTGAAGCTACAAAACAGTAGAAAAGTGATGTTCAGCTACAGCAAAGCTGCAAAGTAGTGCAAAAGTGGCCTCAGAAACAGCAGGGAAAGCCAGAGATATCCAGAGAAGTCTTTGATTGTAGGAGGTGGAAGCTGATGAATGAGTTTGCTCTGACCCCAAGATTTCTGGTCAACACCAGGCTTGGTGTGGGAGAAAGAGTGAAAAAGTAAGTTTAAGGCTCCTGAACAATCTCGTAGCATGGTCTTCTTCAGTCAATGTTGGGGAAGTTCAGCAAAGTTCAGCTTGATCTTCAATGAGATTTGGCAGGAAAGTAGTGAGGGGGAGTCCACCTCCATGATGTTCAGCTGAGCATATGATGAGAGGGAAACCACCTAATGAATGGAACAAAACCTGGGAGGGTTGTATCCTTTTTGGCTAAGTTTGGGAAAGGGGCAAGAAGCAGATTGGTGGGATATGGATTGAAAACTACACCTTTGATTGGCTGGGGGTAAAGTTCTTAAATACAAATTGATACAGGGGTTTGGCAAGAATGGTGGGGTGTGAGACAAGCAGAAATCACTTGCAGTTTCTTTACAGTTATTGGGCAATAACCCAATCAGTTGGGAATCACTGAATACTGGCCAAATAAAATGATGTAAACATTCTAGCTATGCACAAAAGGTGCTGTGCCAGGTGCGACATTTCTAAAGCAGTAAGCTAAAAATAAAGTCAGGTCTTCCTGGCTAGACAAAGGCATGCTGTTGTGGATCACTCTGTGTCCACAATGAACCTCAGTGAACTTCACTTTGTGAACAAAGTCTGACTCATCTGGAAGGACTGCTGAAGAAGCCCAATTTGAAAATGGAGGTTTATTCCTGTAGTTTTTCAAGGTGGTCTCCATAGTTTCTGTGATCCAAACACCCACAGGGACTCATAGTTTCCTTAAATGTGTGTAGCTGCATGCATGCGGTCCAACTACACATGTGCTTTTGTGTAATGTTGGTAGCACAATTCCTATTAGCCACCTCATGTGCCTCTTCACCAGCCACCATTATATTTTCCACAGAAGAAGAATGAATACAATGGACAAGTATGATTATGGACACCATCTCCATCAAATGCAATAGGGTTTACTTTTTATGTAATATTCAAAAGGACTGCACTGAACACAATTGATGTTAAATACCCATTAGTCACTATGCTCAAATGCTGCAAAATTAATATTAAAAGACTAGCACAAGAATGGTTTACCCAGTGTCATTAAGTTATCCAATGAGCAGGATCAAGATGGCAGGGAGAAGAAAGCTACAAGTTGTACAAAAAGGATGTACTGCTCTTCTTCCCACACATTAAGAGTAGTGCGGCAGTTTCAGTGCTGTTCTTAAAGCAGTGCCCTGTTGTTTGCATGCTATCTGCTGGCCCCAACCATCAAGATCACAGTTCGGGAACTCATTTATCTGTGGTGATCTTGATGGTGGGGGCATCACTGAACACACAAAGGTCCTATGCAAATCTCACCAATGTCTCAGAGAAGTTTTTAAGTTAGGATTTGTTTCTCATGTTTCTGGTGATCAGAGTAAACACTAAAAAAAAAATCTTATTGCACAGGATACAAATAATTTCTAAATTTATTTATCTAGGGAATTTTTATACCTCCTTTCACTGCTGTGTCAATATACAGAATTGTAATAAGCAACAAAGGCAAATTAAAACAATTAAAACCAAAATCTACCATATAAGGTGATGACTAAAAGAAAAACTACAGCTTTCACCAGCATGTCTTCTCATCTCAATAGCCCTAGTGAGAAGATGTATTTTCACCATGTCTAAAAGAAACAAAAGTAGATGCTTGACGAATCTCACATGATAAGCTTTTCCATCAATTGCAAGAAAGTGAGCATAAAGACAGATTTTGCGATACTTTGAATAATCTCTTATTACAGTTGTTAGGAAGAAATTGTAACGCATTAAAATAAACTCTTTTACCAGCTATTTTTAACAGTAGCAATATTACACAAGTCCCATCACCAGAGTGTGAACAAGTACCCCTCCAACTGTTGGTGGACTCCAAATTCCATAAGATGAAGCCAGAATGACCAAGCAACCAAGGACAGTAAAACTAGAATCCAAAAAAATCTGGAAAAAAATCTCCATCTCTCTTAGATATAACCTTCTTAATTCCAAAATAACTGCTTAAAAACACTATCATTATCAGGGTTACTGGCCTCGGAGACTACAGAATGTTCTAAAGATGCTAACATAAACCACTGCAGGAAAATTATATTGATCAAGGAGCCTAATAAATTTAGAAAAATACAGAATATGGGGTAGATCTGTGGAGCTTCAAATAGTACCCTATTTAGACTGGTTGAGTTATAGCTCAGCTGATATTTCTGTAGCTTTTTCTGGAATATTCAGACTCTTCTGCAATTACGAAAAGCTGTGAAAGTTCATATGGAGTTTTTGCTGACAATGGCAATACTCTATTGTGGTATGAAGAAAGAGGGCAGAAATTCTGCTCACCAACCCATGACTAGAACCGTTAAAACTGAGTAGCCATGGCCAAATCCACACTTACCTGAATGGAATGTTCTTGGAAGACCATTCCAGGGTGGCTAATGCCCAGCAGTGGCATGCATGCAAATGGCCATGTTCCCGGCCTTATGTATGGACATCAGATGCCCCATACACCCCTACTTACAACCTAGTAAGGCAACAACACTTACAGAGCATGAATGAAGGGCAAGCTGTGTTAGAGCGCAATACCTGGAAACATTCCATTCTTAGCCTGTGAAGAGCACTTAAGCCTCAGGAATGGGTGGGAGGCCTTGGGGACTGTTCCAGGTGGATCACAGTGTAGCTGATAAGTTCCCATGATCCACCTGGAACTACCTGTAGGCCAAATGTGAAAAGGTCCCATGTCTTCAAAACAATGTGTAAACCAAAGCAACTGCTACACAACTACGGTGGTGCTATAATAACCACATATTTCCAATCCAGCTCCTAAGACCTTTCATGTTTTATGGTATGTTCATATAGAGGAGACAGTTTGTTCATGAGGGATTTCTGTGTTTCTATCACTATACGTTCATCTATCAGTTTTTCCTGGGTGACTAAGAACTGTTTCAGCAGAAGTCCCATTTATACATGAAGAACAGTTACTCATCTGTACTGTATTATATGTACATGCAGGGGTGGTGCCTACTAACCTGCTCTTCCAGTCTGCACTCAGTGTAAGGAATAAAAGGCACTATTAATTATCTCAAGAAAAGTAGGCAAATTAATTCTTTGGATTAGTCTGGGCTCCTCAGATCAATCTCTTTTCTTCCCAAGTGAATTATCAATCAATATGTCTAAGCCTTTTAAACATCTAACACCAGAGAAGTTTCAGAGTCCAATCATCCCACCCAGATTTGAGTAGGAATCCTAAACAATGATTATTCTGAATCTGGTGATCTGAGGTGCCTGTGGCAGAATTTGCCAAGGAGTGTAATAAGAAGCTCAGCCTAGAAGGAAATACACATTTTGGCTATGTTAATCCCAGGCCTTTGGATTACATGTCAGCTATCTAGATCTTTTAATTCTATTTGTTGACAATTATATATGGTCTTAATGACACATAGTCCTAATTGGTACCTGTTTGGGATGTATTTGTGTTTATTCCTTTTTCAGTTTTTATGCAAAGGCAATCCACGTAAGCTCTATGAAATACAGTAAAACCTTAAAATTAAAAGCAAATTATGAAAATTCTGATCTTATTACTCTGGGATCTCAGGGAGATCTCAGCATATTCTGAAGATCCTCTCAAATCATTTCAATAACTGGATGTATGTCAATTTTGTTAATATAAGCACACTTTCTGAAACATAAGCCGTTCTACTTGCTATAGTCTTTTCTCTGTTTTCACAAAAGGAGTATTCAGCCTAGATTTTGATGGAGATAAGGAACAGTGAAACTTTTTGAACAGCCTGAGGTCCTACCTATACCTATACCTATACCTATACCTATACCTATACCTATACCTATACCTATACCTATACCTATACCTATACCTATACCTATACCTATACCTATACCTATACCTATACCTATACCTATACCTATACCTATACCTATACCTATACCTATACCTATACCTATACCTATACCTATACCTATACTACTAGAACTTTAATATTCACAGTGCAAATTGTTACCAATCAAATTTGAGAGGCTGTGATGAAAAGCAGCTTTTTTAGGAAAGGAAGAAAGAAAGAAATCATAATCTATCCCTTTCAATGATCAGGATTTTTTCTACTTTTAATCTCCCCATTTTGCAAACAGAGATCTCAAAAGAAGAATGGAAAACATTAACTGAGCCAATATTGCCGAGCTGCCTCCAAGTTAATGACTTTATTGCAGTTTGTCAGTGCAATCCAAACTGCATGTCCTCAGAAGTAAATTTCATTGTGTTGGGTAATGCCGAACTGATTCCTAGGCAAGAGAGATTGGAACTGCAGTTTAAGGTCCCAAATAAGGTTTTATATTCATCTACACAACAGCAGATCTGTAGCGGGAGGCAGGCAGAGTACAGGCTATTGTCTGGGTTGAACTGACACTTATATTTATTTGATAATAAAGTGCGACAAAATGAATAAGCAAAGAACCTCTTTTTAAAAACAAGTCTGATTATCTGCCAAATCTACCTTCAGACAAGCATACATTTGTTATTATTTTTTCATCTCTTCCTCTGGATTTTAGTTTCCCCCCTACTTAAAAAAAAAAACCTGCTTCACTTTTTAGAATGATGTTGTACTTTAACTATAAATCATTGGATTACAGGTTCGTACACCGATGTGTTTATACATATCAGACCTAATCCACAATCTGAAGTTAGACAAAATATACTTAGGTCAGCTGGCAATTGGAATATGTAAGATTAAATCCAGGCATCATGTGGTTCTTTTTCCAGTTAATACCTTCATTCTCCCACCCCCCCACCCCCGCTTTGTTTAATCTTTTTGGACTGAGGAAACTTGTATTATGAAAATGGAAACAGAAAGAAAACCCCACTGAAACAGAACAGTTAATCTACCTCATCCGTAACATCAAGGCAGATAGAATGATCCACAAGTCCTTCTAAAACTCTTCTTCCCTAGCCGATCTGAGAATATCTGGGTGTCGCTGTCTGTTAGGAATTCAGCACCACCTATTTGTAACCCATTATTAAGCTTCATTTCCACAGCTGATAATCTCCGTTTACAAATCCAGCTGTTACCACAGGAGTAAAACAAAGACAAAAAAAAACCTTCAACCTATTTCCTTCACCTGTGTTTTAAGGATTAAAAAAGAAATAAACATACCCTTACCCTACACCAGGCAATGGTTTGCTATCCCTTTTCATGCGAGAAAAAAAATAAGAGTTACTGAAAAAGTTTCTCAGTGCATCTCTGCAGGGAAATCGGAACACCTCAGGTTTGCTTGGTTAGGAAAAAAAAAAAGGAAACAACATAAATGATAGTACAATTGGAAAAAGCTGTGACTTACCTTTGAAAAAGGACAGAAACAATGATGCCCAGAGGTACAAGCCAGAGCACAGTAATCCTAAACCCTTCTCTTTGAGCATGGTCAAAACCACAATCAGGAGTCTAAGCAGACACCGTGGAAGAAGTCACCCTGTCACCTCTGAATGATGGAATGAATTGCTGGTTAATATGAGCGGTAATAAGCCAGGCAGGCAGCTTGCCACCGCGAAAGAAAAGCACATTTGTCCAAATCAAACATCCCTGCTCTCTGTCTTGCTGCTGGTAAATAACTGCATCTGAGGGCTAGTGGCTGAGAGAGGCAGTAGGGATGGGATGTCCCTCGCCTTTCTTCTCACAAACACTCTGCACCTTTTCTAGTGCCAGACAGAGGCAATGAGAAGAAGCAGGAAAGATAATGTATATGTGGAAAGGGGAGGAGGAGGGGAGGGGGGAGGAGGAGGGAGCAAAGGGGGCATCGCTGCTGCCTGTGAGAGATTTTCCACATTCCCACTGTCTCTGTCACAGTAACTCTGGGCCAACACGTCAGCAGTGTTTTCTAATTTCTACGCTAGTATGAGAGTGCCTCTAGAGCTATATGCCAGGCAGTGCGAGGCAAGTGCAGTGCACTTTTCTGCTTCTTTATTTTCTTTTTTCCTTTTAAATGTAGCTGGTGGAGCAATTTCCAGCCAGGAAATGGCAACATGATGCTGTCTGTTATCTCGTATGCAGAGGGGTGCCTAGAGGCGAAGCTGCTGGCTGTAAGAGCGGGCAATCCAGGCTCACTTACTGTATCTGTTGCACCTCAGCATAACCTTTATTTTAGAGTGTCCTTTGCCAACTAGGCACCCTCTACATATTCTTGGGTTGCCCTCTTCCCAGCTCCGGCTAGCTATCTGTTAAAGGCTGCTTTGCAGACACAGATCAGAAAAATAAGAAGTTTCTTTTTTATGGGGTGTGTTCTGTGCATGCATAAGTCTGCAGGTTTAATTCCTGGTAGCTGCAGGTTGGGCTGCAAGAGCTGAATTTGTCGGATCGGGCCACTGCCCATTTAGTCCAGCATCGTCTCTCACACAGTGGCCCACCAGTTGCTTCTGGGCAGTTCAAGCTGCTCTTGAATACCTGCAAATGGTCTCTAGAAGCATCCTGCCAGTCTCTCTCGCCTGGAGGAAGTACCTAGGCATCCACTCTAGTAATCATTGATACTAGTTGCAAGTGAGACTCTTGGGGAGTCATTGGTGCCCCTGAAGATTTCAGAGGTGCCCTCAAAGTTTTTGAGCATCTCCTTCCTCCCTGCCCAGAAAAAGCAGTTAAGGAAACTGGGACCCATAAAATGCTCTCCAAACTCCAGATGTATCCATTGGCCCCAAAAGGTTAGTAACTCCTCCTTATGTAGGCAATACTGTGTTAGATGTACTAAATACTTACCTCAATATAAAGTAAATACAAACTGTCCACAGACTCCTACTCCTCTTCTGTTTCCCTGTTTCTGTTCTTTTTTGATTACCAGAAAATGTAGCTACCCAAACTGTGTATATTTCTTAGAACTTCTTTGCTCATTCCATCTGGGGGATTTGATCCAAGCCAGTAACTTCATCATGTTAAGATTTTTACAAATGCATAGAAAAACCACCCAGGCATCCCCTAAAGCAGGATGTTTGCAGCAAATGCTGAGTTCTGTCCTTTGAGAATATTAGAAAGGGGAAAGAAGGGAGACAGGAAGGGAAATGGCAAGATGAAATCAAGACAACCGGACCCACATTTTCCTTTGCTTTCAATTTACTTGGGTCCCAAGTGAACACCTTGCCCATGTCAACCTACACTAGGGGGTTTTCTAAATGGATGTAAATTATCCTGCAGAAGCTACTTTAGCAAGACAGAAACACAACTCTTAATGCAATGTTTCTGATAAGAAGATAGATTGCAAAAGTCAGGGAGTCAGGCCTCCGGACACCTAGGCAGGTGGGCAGACGAATGTCTTCACCTACATCTGACCCCCAAGACCCGCCAGCCCACTACAGGAATGACCTAAGCTTCATCCAGACAGCATGTTCTAATCCACATTATTTGGATAATTATTTGGATGTGTCTGGATGTGCTTTACTCTGGATTATCTAAATAATGCGGAATAATTTGAAGGTTGTCTGGATGAAGTTTTAAAGGTAAACCAGGACAAGATTTTAGAACACTTGAAATGAAGTTTGGGAGGCAAACCTTACAAGGACTTCTTTCCAAGTAATATCCTAAAATTGCCCCCATGTGGATGCACAAGATGGTGGAGGCAACTTCAGGGGTGAAAATCCCAGTGTGATTCGCTGTGATGGGCCCCAGAATAGCTGGTTTGGGGTCACCAGGAGCAATTTTCAAAGCTCCACTGCAAAGTCTTAGGACCTTTCTGCACTTGACATATAGGTCAAGGTGAGGTGAATTCCTGGAAGGTGCATCTGCATCTCATGGAGCCATTTCCGTACAGGTGGCCATTCGCACTGTAGGTAAGTTAGAATGGTCTAAGCATCCACAAGAGCATTCTAGCACTGTACCTATTGCCTCCTAGCTGATGGAGGCATAGTGCGAATTCACCCTCAGACATTTGATGTTCAAAGCCTGGTGCTTTAGTCGATTCACAAAAACACTTGCTGGAGGACTTGAGCACCACTGAATGCAATGCAGGTTTTGCCAGTAATGTATGAAAATGCATCTTTAAAAAAAAACCACCTAAATTACAGCCTTCTATCTAAACTTAAATAATCAACTCTGCTTCATTCTCATTTCCATCTTATCACATATATATACATACGCCTTCTCAGTATAGATGTAACTTTATTGACATTGTTAGGGAATTCAGCTTTGCAGAATCAAAAAGGCTATTTTTTGTGTTTACCTATCTATTCCTAAGGAAGATAATACCCACCACTGACAGCAACTGTTTGACCTGGTGCCACTGTAGTATTGCCTTTGACAACTTCCACTTATACTTTGGTGAGAGGTTTTCTATCCATACTTGTCTGTTCTCCTACAGTCTTGAAGATTTGCATACTCTTACAACAGAAATATGAAATATGGCCCAACAGCATCCTTTGATGTCCATATCTCCAGAGTACCATCCAAATAACTCTCCCACCTCAAGCTTTGACTACCAGGAATTAGAGCTTCAGACTTTTGCATGCAAAATCTGAAAAAAAGTGTATCTCGATGGTTTTCATATGAGCAGAACCTCCATTGCATTGTTAAACTGGAATTTGCTACCATCAGATGTTTTGTTGGCTACCAGCTTTTATGGCTTCGGATTTTTGAAAAAAATCATGGATGTCAGGGCTATCAATGCCTATTAGCTCTGATTGCTGTAGAAGGTGACTTGCCTCCAAAGGCCAGCTGCTAGGAGACTGCAAGATGAGTAACTGTGTAGTTGTACCCTGCTGGTTGGCTACTGTGAAGAAGGAGAAGGAGAAGGAGAAGGAGAACGAGAAGGAGAAGAAGAAGGAGAAGAAGAAGAATTGGCTTTTCTACTCCACTTTTCTCATCCATTTGAGGGGACTTAAAGTGGCTGATACAGCTTTCTGTTCTTCACCCCACAACAGAACACCCTGTGAGGTGGGTGGGGCTGTGAGAGCTCAGAAGAGAGCTATGGCTTGCCCAAGGTCAACCAGCTGGGAAGCATGGAATCAAACCCAGTATTCCCAGATAAGAGTCCGGCTCCCTAATCACAAGACCAGAGACTGAGACTGCATTCACAGACAGGAAAAAATGACTTTGCCACCAAGATTTAAGAGTTCCTATCGGTTGGCAACAATTAAAAAATAGCTCCACCCTAGAGCTGATGTTGCTGGTAGCTACTCTACAAGTTTGACACTGATGCAAGATAGCAGTAATCTTCTGTTGCAACCTACAAAAATGCTACTGCTAGGTAGCTGTCGACTATAGCTGCCTAGAAACGTCTGGTTGCTACAGAATTTGTAGTACGAATGTAATTCAGTTTTATTACACTTTATGGAGAAAGCTGTCCATTGAAAACAAACCAGTTTGGACACCAAGTGAGCAGTCCCTGTGAGCACATTAATAGATCTGCTTGTTTATTGCAGCAAAATATCGCTAACAGAGTTGCTCAGATTTGTGACCTTCTGAAGCTGAACCGGTCAGGCATCCTATTTAATTTTTTAATAGTTAGCCATGGTGTTCAAAATTATGTTATAAAATAACTTCTAGCAAATGAGCTGGAGCTTTTGATGGTGTGCTGGGACTCTGGTCTAACCCGAAAGTAATCATAATTAAGATTATAATTCTCATTTCCCACACAAACATTGTAGCAATTTAATCTATTCAGAGGGTAATTTCTCTTATGCTTTATGAAATAATATGATTCATGCTGATTGTATGTATAGGCACACCCCAAAGCAGTATAAAATACCCCTTGTTGTGTGTGTGTTTTTCAGTATCATTTAATAGTATCAGAAGGTTAATTGTCCACAATGCAGGACTGCAAGCATTGAGAGGTGGTTTGAACATTCTTTGGTATTGCTCTTCTTTCTGATTGGAATGTAAACTGACCTTTTCCAATCTTGGTAAGTACACGAATATTTGTGGGCATTTGAATTCCAATGAAATGCACATTCAAATCAAATTTCAAACTTCGGATCTATTCGTTTGAATTATCCAGACATTTGTATGTGTACGGGTTCGTATACGGTGCGTACTTGAAGATCCGCATCTTTTTGGCATCCGTACACATTTGTAAGGATCCATACAGGATGTATGGATCTGTACAAATTGCAGGATTCTGGGTCCCTGATCAGTAGCAGCCTTTTCCATTGGATACAGGAAACTTTGTAGCTTTCTGCCCCAACCATCCCAAATAATACTTGCCTTGAGAGTTATTTTTTTTT
>MTQE01000390.1:4299318-4309849 GCA_014337955.1 Aspidoscelis marmoratus
TTTTTTTTTCCCCATCTATAGAAGGGTTGGAATATTAGATGCTTGGGAACATAGTGTTCTTGGACCTCAAATTCACCCCAGGAGTGTCTTTAATCACATACCTGAACATACCCCTTAGCTGTTCTGCTTCTGTTAGATCCCTACCATTTTTGCACTTTATCACGCCATTTTCACATGAAACATTCCCGTTTTCTTGGAGAGATCTCTTTTATTTTCTTCCCATTCTAGTGTTTTCTTCTGTTTTTTTGCTTTGTAGAGATGTGCACAAATATTCATGTCATTCATTATCTGTACAAATTTGTATAAATGCATACAAATTTGTACATCCATTCATGAATATGAATGTTCCAGATATTCGTATAAATAGTTTGGACATTTGTTAAACTGGGGAGATGGGAAAGCAACTGCGCCAGATTCCATTCGAAATGGATCAAAATCAGATTAAAAGTGGATTCAGGTTGGCCTTTCCAGATTAACCATCCCGGCCCAGATTCCCTGATTCCTCCCGTGGCCCCATCTTAGTGATGGTTGAGGATCAATAGAGGGACATCAGGGTTTTTAGTTTTTAAATTATTGTTTTACGCATTGATATTGTGTTTTAATATGTTATATTGTTTAATACTGTCTTAAGGGGGGGAGGGATAAGGTGTTTTTAATTGTTATATTTTACATTTTACTGTTGTTAACCGCCCGGATTGGTTTGCCATAGGGCGGTATACAAATAAATATTATTATTATTAATATTATTGATGCTTTCAGAGTGCAAATATGTTACGGGATCCATATTGGATCCGTATTTGTTTGTATCGGATATATATTCATTTGTATTGGATACATATTTGTTCATATCCTATACGTATCAGATATTCTTACAAATTCCTACAAATACATTCATACCAAATAGAATCCTACCACATTCAAAGGGGATCTATTCGAACTAATACAGATTTTCTAACATTCAATTAATTACTAATTGAATGTCAAAAAAACACATCTGTGTACATCTTGATTGCACTGCTCATTTTCAAAGGCCTTTTAATCTCCCCTTGCTATTCTCTGGAAATCTCCATTCGGTTGAGGAATCTTTCTTTTTCTCCGTGCCTTTCACTTTCCTTCTTTCCTCAGGTATTTGCCTCATCTGACAGCCATTTTGCCTTTGTGGACATATGTATGCATTTTGGCACAAAGGAGGTTAAAACTGCCAAATGTATTTGTTAGCATTTGACAACTGGCTGAGTGTGAGATACCCACACATGAGTAGGCCCCTGTTTCTGACAAAGTAAAATGTCTTGGAGCTCAAAAATGGGTGTTATGGAACACATTGCATTAAGTGTCAGCCTGATAATATAGCGAGTGCCATTTCTGTAAGAGCTGACAAAACATGATGTGAACAGCCTGCTGGGAAGAGAAATTACAAACATTGACATCAAGCAAATGCAGCCTGCAAATGAGAATACAATGTGTCATAACAGTTTGTTGCTTGAAAAGGGAGGGATTGTGGCCTTGCTTGCCAGCACGAAGCCTCTAGTTACAAAAGGCAGCCATATGCTGCTGAGATTGGGTGTCATAGAAGATCATAGGCAGATGGAGCAGTCTAAGAGATGCACAAGGAGATGGAAGGGCCCATGCTGTGATGCAGCTAGCAATGACAGGGACAAGGATTTGAAAGAATGCTTGGAGAAGTGGTTTACAATAGAGAGCCACAGGAAGAATGGAGCCACTGAATGCATCAAAGGAGAAAGACATTATGCAGACAGAAAGAGGGGAAATCACACCTGTTTTCCTTAACAGTCATAGAAATATAGGAAGCTGTCCTTTGCAGATGCCTGGCCTGAGGACCAACAGATTTATTCTTAGAAAATACAGTTTTCCACAAAGGTTTTCACTGGCGCTTCAGAGAATGGATTTCATTAAGGCCTCTGACAGAGAGAACGATGCTGCCATTGTAGCAAGACAACCATTGATTCATCTAAGGGAGCCTCCAAATGGGAAGAGGGAATTGTGAGATCTTCAGATCCTTCAATCACCTCTCAATGCCCCTGTCAGAAGGCAATCCAGGCAAAATACAGGGCTCTAACCTCATCTGCTTGCTCTTTGCATCATTGTTGCTCTTGCAAAATACCTATATGTTAACAAGAGTGCACCACTTTCTAGGGATGTGCAAAAATATTTGAAACATTCAAAATTTGATCGAATTCATTCAAATTCAGACATTTGAATTCAAATTGAACGTCTATACATTTGTTTTTTAACATTCAAATGAATTCAAATGTTTTAAATCATTCTTATGAATTATTTGGACATTCGTATGTGTATGGATACATACGCATTACATACATATCCATACGCATCTTATTCATATACGTATGCATTTATACGGATACATACGAGACAAAAGTGGGATGTATATGGGATAAAAATGAGATGCGTACTAATGTGTATGGGTGTGTATGGGTACATACAGAAACATACGAATGTTGTCAATATTTGTATCATCAAATACGAATCAAATATTCATACAAATAGATATGGATGTATTTGAATCGGTTAAAATTTGAATACACTTTTTCTCTATTTGTACGAATTTGGACATTCGAATATTCAATTTGATTCAAATCGAATATTGAAAATTGCATTTGTGCATACCCCCTACCACCTTCCCTTTGTGAAACATCCAGAAGTGCACAATTCGTACGAATAGATACGGATGTATTTGAATCAGTTTGAATTTGAATACACTTCTTTTTCTCTATTCGTATGAATTCGGACATTCGAATATTCAATTTGAATCAAATTGAATCAAATTGAATATTGAAAATTGCATTTGTGCATACCCCTACCACCTTCCCTTTGTGAAACATCCAGAAGTGCACAATTGCCACCACTGTGCCCACACAGACACCCTTTTCTAGCTCCACTCATGTATGGTGGCCACATCCATAATGGCCATGTCCACCAGCACCATTGTCCAGAAAGCTAGGTTCTTTTGCTATTTCAAGGCAAACTGCCTTCAGAGCCAGGTTTTCCCAAAATAGGTTATGGAGGGTGAAACCAGAGTTACTTGTGATTTTCCCTTGTTCCTTTTCTTTAAAACCCTTCAGTCGTCCCTCCATTCCCAAACTGGTGTTTTTGTCTCCCGCCTACCCTATAACACAAATCAATTTATCAGATTTCATGCTCAACACAAACCATGGTTTTATTAGATTGCTTTTTGAAAACAGATATCTGTGTTCCCAAGAGCTTTCTCTTGCTTTTTCATGGCACCCACCACAGGAGGCAAGTCTTCCCTCAGAAAGAGATTGCCTGTAGTAGGGTATACAGTACCCGTTAGGGGTGTGCAAGAATATTCGGAACATTTGTTATTTGTACATATTCGTACAAATTTGGACATTCCTGCACGAATTGAATGTTATCACATTTATACATTAACATTCACACAATGTTTCAGAACATTTGTACAAATAGTTCATACATTCGTTAAACTGGGGATACATTTTGGATATGTATCGATATGTAAGCATTGGTATAGGATACGTATCTAATAATAACATGTTTGTAAAGGATCCGTATGCAAGATCCATATGCAGGATCCGTATCTAGGATACATATGCATTCGTATTAAATATTTGTACAAATACATTCGTATTGAATAGTATCCTACCACATTCAGAGGGAATCTTTTCGAATGAATACAAATTTTCTAACATTTGATTTGTTACTAATCAAATACCAAAAAACCATTCATGCACCTCCCTAGTACCCATTGCACTTGACGCCATAAAGGTCTTTTTTCCATCCTTCTGAAAATACACTTTCTCGGGTTCCTAGAATGTGTCAAAGGCACAAGGTGCACAGCTACATGTGGTGATATTGCCCCTCTGGTCTGACCTCTGTCACTCCTTTCCCATGTGTGGATACAATAATTGGGGCAGGACAGATCACTAGTGGTGCTACCAGTAAGGATGGAGTAGAAAGGAGGTTCTGATTGGGAGCCAGTGCTTGCTCCCCATGGGCTATATTTTGATCTGCAGTGGATCAGGGAGATCACTAGAAGGATTCCAACCAGCACATCACCTCTCTCCCCACTCCTGACCTGCTGTGCCAGTGTGCAGGCCATTGCTGAAATTTACACTGATCTAAATTCCCCCAGTACTACAGACTTTGCTTTCCTGAATGGAGCTCAACAGTTGCATTTAAGGAAATTAAAATAAAGCTGGCAGTCTAGGATTATAGTGCAATAAATCTCCTCTGAACAATGCATTGAAAATCCTGATCATTTGAGATTTTGCATATTATGGTCAAACTGAATTCATACAATTAGATTAAGAGGCAGAAATCTATAATGGCCTTGTATCTGTCATTCTACAACCACAGTACCCTCTGCTTTTCCATGACAGCAACAGAGGGTCTTGTGGTGTGTTTCTCAGTTTTTTAAACAAAGATTGGCTCCACATGTAGCAGTGTTCATAAATCTAATTCAAAGGTTGCTTTATTGAAAACAAAGGTCTCTAAAGTAGCTGGTGTGAACATTTGTGGACAGAAACATACATTCCCCAAGAGCCGAGAGCATACATAACTTGCAAATAGAGACAGATCGGTCACCATCTGTCAAGGCATCTGATCACATATCACTTGAGAATGGCAATCCACTGAGGGCAAAATATAACTGATGTAGGTGCTTCCTGTCCAAGGGCTGCTTCATGCAAAGCCATCTGATGACTTCAATGTTTCACAATACTTTGTAGGTACAAATATGACTTCTATTGTTGCAGACTAAGGTTTCCACATCAGGCCTTCTCATATGTCTCTCCAAATAGAATCATGCCACACATTTGGTTAGCTGCCAGGAAGCAAGAACTGAAGAAGTGAGCAATGAATCTCAAGTGAGGACACCCTTGCCACTACCATTGGCCAGGAGGAAAAGATCACTGTATTGGATGTGTGAAAACTTAAAGGCAAAGACAATGTGCCACCTCTGCAGATGGTAGAGATGGGATATCTATAAACAGATCTTGAACCTCCACCCAAATGTTGCACTAGCAGACTTTCATACCAACCTCTCCTTGCTTTCTAGCCACCTTCTTCCTTCTCTCCCTCTTTGCCCACTCACCCACTTGCTCACCTACTAGCATTGCATCAGCCCACTTTCCTATCATTCTTATCCAGCCCATTAACAAGTTAATATTTCTCTCACAGAAAAAAATACTACTGGGAAGAAAGAAGAAAGATCTCACTGTACACCACTTCTGTCTTCCTAGATAAGGAACTTCCTGTTCCAGCTTCTAAACAAGGTAAATGTCTCTGAGACGGCAGAAGGACATCAGAACAGAAGCTCGGAGAAGAAGTAATGGACAGCATAAGCACACCTTGAATGTTGTGAGATCCAGATCTAAGACTAAAAGGTTGACAGGTAATAGGGCATTGAGGGAGTCATCTGCCCAGACAAGTTGACACCACCAGTGTCCAGAGTCACAGCTGCATGAAACTGTTGCAGCAAAAGCAGCAATAGCCTTGCAGCACCTGAAAGACTTATTCTGGTATATAGAGATGGTCCAAAATATTCCATTGCCTCAAATGGAGCATAAATGGTATTTCCCAAAGTCCCCATGAGGCCGAGGACTCAATAGGTACATTTTTCCTCCCCTACCAGTAGCCATACAGTAATTGGAATTCTAGCAGTTTGAAGCATCACAGATTTACTGCTTGAGGAAGCCATCTCATTTCATTTAATGGTAAAGCCAGCTCTGATCATAGTGAATGGTCAAGGTTTTGCCTTTGTCTTCAGATTGAGATTCCCATAAGCAATTGGTGGGCCACTGTGTAGGATAGAATGCTGGGCTAGATGGGTTATGCCAAAGTGATGTGAAGTGGCAGATAGAACCGAAGCAGATCTAGAACCAGATCTGCTGTCCCTACATGCCATCTCAAAGGGCTACACAACACGCATTAGTTGCGCCAGCGTAGAAAACTGTAGCAGTCTGCAGAAACGCAAACCTTAATTATCCCTCCATGCACAGACAGCTTGTGAGTTCATGATAAGGCCACTTGCTTAGGCATTCCTTTGTATAATTTATTACTAATTTATTGCTAACAATTGCAGCCTTGAGTCGATTAATCAGGAAAAAATCTATTCAAACCTTTTGGTTAACTTAAAAAAATGTCTTCTATTGATGATGGCACATCGAAAAAATTTTCAAGTTGTGAAGGGAGTTGTAAGTAGAGGGACATGCCTGTGCCATCTAAAAGCTAGTCTAGTCAGGATCAGTCTCTCAGGGTCTGTGTGGCTATTTTTACTATTCATTCATAAATTTATGCAACTACTGTAATCAGAGCAGTTTATTAAAGCTCTTATGTTTAATCACCTAAAAAAGTGAGATCCTTATGAAGCATAAGGGCAGACATCTCATGTTGCTTTTATTTTGGAACTCTTGTACTGAAAACCAAGAAAATATTTTTGACTGCTCTTCATGCCATCCTGTTTGCTTTCTCGTTTCCTGTCACCCCATGGGTGTTTTCACACTTCCCTTCCCATCCCATAGACAAGAAACGAGTGCTATCCCTTAACGTTGACTAGCACTTCCACTTGTCACTAACAGCTAACACCTCACACGATCAGTCACTCACCTGCAATTTATCCCAGCGCCAGTCCTCTTCAAGGCACCGACATCTTGAGTGCATCACCCTCTGTGCATTGACTTCCCCATCCAGCACAGGTGTGGATGGTCGCCACTGGATGCAGCAGGTAAGTTTCTGGGGAAGGTCAGTAAGCTTGTGGAGCATGATCTCATTCTCCACAGCTAGCATGCAATTAGGCAACTTCTGGGCAGGCAGGGAGTGATTCTAGTATGTAAGCACCTCCTGCAAGTACGTATGCACCTGCCCAGATGTTGTGCATGCATCAGCACCATCGCCTGGATGGCAGTGACACTCTGTGCACATGCAGTTGTGTCTATGGTCATTTGAGGTGCCAGCACACTTGTGAAGAATCTCAAACAATCCTGGAGCACTGGTAAGAGTGAATAGTTGCACTGCTGGACACTTCAGGTAAGTAATTAGGTAGCGGTTAGTGCACTTCTGGGGAGAGAGGCCACAACTGGAGGCTGTAACAGCCTATTCTGCATGCATATGCTCTTCCCCAGAGGTGCAGTAATTATGCACTAGAGGCTGTAGTGCAAAAAGGCCCATGGTGTCCTACCGCTTCACTTAACTTTTTGTTGTTTCTGCTTTAGTACCTTTCTAGGCTTTCCAGCTCTATTCCTATTGATAGAAAGGATTGTTACATCCGGTATCCTTTTTCAACCAGGGGCTGATTATGCACTTGTCCCCATAGTCTGCTTCCAGTGTGCTCCCAGGCATAGTATCTGCACTAGAAGGGGGCTATTTCCAACTCAGAAATGTCCCCTTTTGTGCAAGAGCACACTGGAAGAAAACTACAGGTGGAGCATGATTTTGTGCGGCACACATGCACTTGCCACATCCAGTGGCATCCAGCACAGCCGCAACCACATGTCTATGATGCATGGAGGAGCATGTGATGCCCTGCACAAGTGCGCTGGTGCATCACGTGATGTGTTGGCATCACTGCAGATATCTGGTGCATCACCATTTTCCCAGTGTTGGCACATGCACAATGATGGCAGTGCCCAAACCACACGACCACACTCAGGTAAGTGTCCAGATGCTGGGGGGGGGGGAGCAGTTAACGTGTACTAGCATTTGTGAGTATGGCCATGTCTGCATAGGAATAGAGTATTCCAGGTCATATGTAGTTCCACATTAGTGGTAGACTTGATAAACAGGCTCTACAGTCCATGCTAGCTTGCCATGATCCAGATCAAGGAAGAGGTGTCCACTCATAGAATAGATGCAGAAAGTTTGTGGGTGTGGTGAAAAGAAATGTGCACAGAGGAGGCACAGCTGTGAAGATGCTTCCAAAACTCCTCCACCTTTTAAATGTGTAAGACCATTATTAGCAGCTGGATGAGTTCTGGATTGAAGCAGTCTCTTCGCTAAGCAAGACAATCACCAAGATCTTCAGTGTAATCAGCAAACTAACCAGTTGATCCTAGAGGTTGCAACTGAAGCTGGTTGCCTCTTCAAAATATGAAAAGCCACTAGACTCCAGGCTGCTTTTGGAGCCATTCCACACAGAAATGATTGCTACTGTGGGTCCTTAAGAATTTTGACCACATGAAATTGTCAGTCAAATATGGTCTGGCAACACCCCTGACTCAACCTGGCTCCAGTCTTGCTCCAACCATGTCTCCTGTCATAGGGTCTGTGTCCAGTAAGAAGAAAGATGTTTGCAGGGTCAAGAATACTACTGAATAGGCCAGGATCAAGCTGATTGTCAATCTCAGTTAGTTGCTTGCTTGAGTGTTAACTATTGACTCTGTCCACTGCCTCAATATCAAGGTGTGATGAGCCAGAAAGTTTGTGATCTAAGAACAGATCCAGAGCTCCATCTAGGGGCTACCAACCAAGCCTTCCACTGTAAAGAATTGTCTCGGTGCAGGACAAGTGCCTTATGAATCCCTGCCTTCAATAGGTCTTTATCAATACAGCTTTGGTCCTGAATCTTTTCTTCTTAGCTTACTCTGACCTGGACATTGTCTGCATCTTTTGGAATTTCTTGCCTTTTTAGGGGAAGTACTGGAACACTCCATGATGAGGTTCAGCTCTTCATCCTCTTTTCCTCTAATGATAAGTAAGCCAGTTTGGTCTAGTGGTTAGGAAGCTGGACTCTTATCTGCAGATACCAGGTTTGATTCCACACCCCTCCATGAGGCCAACTGGGTGACCTTGGGCTACCCATAGCTCTCTTCTGAGCTCTTACAGCCCCACCTACCTCACAGGGTGTCTGTTGTGGGGAGAAGAACAGAAAGCTTTGTCAACCCCTTTGAGCCCTTTGAGAAAAAAGTGGGGAGAGAAAAGAAGTGGGGAGAGAAAAGAAGAAGCCAACTCTTCTTCTACTACTACTTTTGATCTTCTGGTTCTGAATCTTTGACTGTTGAACCTTGTTTCTTCTTCAGATTTAATTGCCTAAATGCCTATCTGCATTAAGTCAAACACCGATTTTGTAGGTCAGCCCTGAAAGATTCTTGCTCCTGGGAGATCTCATCATATTCTAGGATCTTATGAGCTACTCCACTGTACTCCTTTTACCACCAATGAAGCTTCTCTTCATTAACAAGACTGACAGCACCTGTTCAAGTCCCTTCACCCAGTTCTGAGTTTTGGAAGCTCTTCCAGCAAACACTTGTGACACACAAGCCTACCTACAGTGTGCCTTAGCTGAAAGTAGTCTTCAGCCATGTCTTCTAAAATTGCTTCCAGTTCTCTTGTCAAGGTTGGTCCCTCTTTCACTCTGGTCATACTCCCTGCTCATTTCCAATACTCTTTCTGTTTCACGCCACAGTCTAAGATTTTGTCTGGTTTTGCAGACTAACGCATAAGCCACTTGGGATCCAGCTCATAATATTTCCAGTTGCTCAAACTTCCTGGACCTAGAATGACTGATATGAGATACACCTGCGTGGAAAGGTACTTTATGTTGTTTGTGTTGCCATTCTTGAGCAGGAGTCTTCTCTTCTAGTTCTTGGAGAAATACATTTTTGTCAAGATTCCAGGTCCATCTGTATTCCTGCCTCAGTCCTTGTCCTTGATCCTTGGCCTAGTTACACTCACACCTCTAGGATCAGCATCAGCTCAAGCATCAGCCATGCTCCAGCCCCTAGCATCAACCTTGGACTGAGCTGTGCACCAGCATCCACACTGACCTAACTTTGTCTCCAGCCATGACCCAGCCTCAGGCCTGACTTCAGCTATGCTCCACTGTCAAGCTTTGGCTTCAGCTCTGGCATCACTTTTAGTCACCCTCCAGAGGTCAGCCTTCAGGCTCAGTCCAAGTTCAAGTGCTACTATGTCTAGCTTCAGTCCTGGATTCAGTAATGGCAGCCTTGGCCCTAAACATTTTACACTTACCTTATAGCTGCACACAGGGGACACTTCCATGTGGTGCATCCCCACCACATGGAACTGTTTCTTCACTAGAAATGGCTGTATAGTTGCCAGAGCATCTCCCACATGTACACATGTTTAAAAACAGCTCCATTCCTATACTAGTGGCAGCACTAGTAATAGCCCTGCATACTACATCGGCATCACTCCCAGGCAGGCCTCAACATCCAGCTTTGGACTCAACTCTGACACCAGCTGTATTCCACCTTCCAGCCTGAGCCATGATCTAGAAACTAACATTGGCCTCAGCTCCAGCAGCAACTGTATTCTAGTCCTCAGCTTTAGGGTTGGCTTCAGCCATGTACCACCCTCCTGCCTCATTCTCCATCCTCATCCTCCCAGGACAGCTTTGGCTTTACTCATGTTCTAGTGCTGGCCTTGGCCTCAGCCATTCTCCAGCATCTGGTTTTGGACTTACCTCTGGGTCTAGCCATGCTCTAGGTCCAATACCAGCTCTGGCTTCAGTGCAGCACTGTTCCAGACCAGAGGGTAGGGGAGGGGGTGTTGCTGT
>MTQE01000390.1:4325560-4338403 GCA_014337955.1 Aspidoscelis marmoratus
GGCTTCACTCTGGCAAACTAGAATCTGTTTATTGCATTATATCAGCTGCACCTAGAGCAGGACGTATGGGGGCTGGGATACTTTAGACACTAGTGAAGTATCTGTTTCCCTTCTCTGATGTACTTCAAAGAAGCCTAAGTGCTTTGGTGCAACACAAGAACTGAACTATCTTGGTCAGGTGCTGTGAATTCTATGGATCCATCACTTGAATCCTCAGGCTGCAAAAGGTTTAGAAAAGAAAAGGACTTAATTGTACCCATTTAGGTTGGGCTATATCATTCTGGAGCATTCATTTTTTAAAAAAATCATCCATTGGAGGACAAATATAAACAGGTTGTTGTTGTTGTTTCTAAAGCCCTGACTAGGATAATGCATTAAACAGATTCTAGTTTGCCAGAGTGAAGCCCTCACTGACTCTGTCAATAGTTTTAAGTGACTTTTAATATAAGTGATGGTTATATGTTTGCTAATGACCCCCCAAAAATGTACTTTGCCACTTGAATCTCTAAGAACGGAATTCCCTGTGACGGATGACTTAGCAATATAACAAACAAGTCTCTTCTGTGCTGAAAACCTATAATTTTCACACCTGGAGAGGCAGACTAAACCAATAGGTATTTATAGTATCAACAGTTCCTATCAGGTGACAGAAAATAACATCCTCCAAAGCTCTGTAGGTATGACACCGCATTGACTTCATCACAAAAAGGTGGCAATTGTGATGAAAGCAGTGATGGTTCTACTATGACACAGTTGTAGGATGTAGTTGGTCCAAGCCCAAGGCTGGGCCATGGCTAAGACTGGAGGCTGGAGCAGAGCTGGTGCTGAACTGAGGCCCAAGCCAAATGCTGGAGCATGGCTGAGGCTGGAGGCTGCAGCATAGCTCAAGCAAGGCTGGGGCTTAGGTTGAGTCTGGAGGCCAGAGGTTGGGCACCTGATAAAGGCTGAAGCTATAGCTGAAGCAGAGAACTGTGGTGCATGGCTGGTGCTGGAGCTGAGGCTAAATTTGGTTGAGAGCATGTCTAAGGCCAGGGCAAAGCCTGGAGCATAGCTAGAATTAGGGCTGAGCCTGGAAGCTGAAGCATAGCTGGTGCCGGAGCTGAAGTTTAAGCTAGGCTCTGGACCCTGACTGGGATTGTATCTAGGGCCAGAGCTGGAGGCTGCAGCATGACTGAAAACGGCTTGAGGGTGGGCATGTTTGCATGACTGAAATTTGGGAGGAGGCTGTACACTGGAGCCAGGGCTGAGGTTGCCAGAGCTGGAGCATGGCTGAGGCTAGGACCAAGACTGGTGCATGGCTGGTGCCTGGCTGAGGCCAATTTTCATTCTGGAGCATGGCTGAACCCAGGACCTGTGGTAAATCATGGATGAAATCAAGGCTGAAGCTAGAGGATGAAACATGGCTGATGTGTGGGCTACACTTATTGCTGAAAGTGTGGATGTGTTTGGGGCCACGACCAAGACCAAGACTGGAGACAGAAGCATGGTTGGATTTGGAACCTGCAATCTCCAAAAAGGCAAGTTTCTCCAAGAACCATAAGACAATATTCCTGCTCAGAAATAGCCTTCAAAGAAATCTCATGTCCATGATTCTAGGAATGGTAAATTTGAGCATACCAGCTGGACATATGGCATGTGGGTAGCTGGTTTTAGCCTACAGAACTGAACATCATCCCAGAAGGTGGCAGAAGACAGAAAGGGTACAGGACATGAGCTTTCAGATGCACTAGAGTGGAGAAGGACCAAACTTGATAGCAGTACTGAAGCACTTCTAGGAGATATTACTAAGGACCTGAGGATGCCAGCATATCTCCCTTTGATCCCACTGAAATGAGAACAACTAACCAGCTATCTCTGGGCATGCCAATGCCAGCTCTTTAGTGAATGTGTTCACATTATGATCAATCTGTTCTGCAAAGAGGATGAAAACCAAACAGCAATACCAAGAAGATATTCTCTTAAAAGACACGCAGTGCAAAATGAAAGCAGAAATCTCCACTGAAGAGGAGGGGTCTCTATGAGACCATCATTGAAAAAAGTGGATTTTTCATCTTGCCAGTTTTTGATTGTAGAAATTTCAATTTGATAAATGGAGATTTCTACAATGCCTAAACATTTACTTGTCTATCTAATTGCTTTTACACAGTTTTATAAAGAATTTTCCACCTTTAACGGTCAGAATTCATAATACCATAATTTTCAATAAGACACTGTTATAATTGAAATTTAAAATTATTGTAATTTCAGAAACAGCTTTCAGACAGGAAGAAGAATGGGGAAATTCCACAGCTGGAACATTGTCAACATGCAGGTAAGTCTTTAGGACAGATCCTTGCTGTGAAATAAAAAACTGTCTTAACTACTTTTCTCATTTCAAGCAACTTTTAAAATGTCTGGCAACTGATCATTTATTTGAAAACTTCCTTGTGTGTTTATAGATGAAAAAATAAGTTTCCAAATTAACCTGAACAATCTTTCCTATCAATGGGGCGGGGGGAGGGGGGAGCTGAGAAGCCTATGAAGTATTGGTTTTCAATATGATTACAGGAAAGTTTACAAAAATAAAATGATCAGTGAAAGCAGTAGGAAATCATGTTATTGCACTGGTTACAAAAGAAAAACAAAACAAAGGAAGGTGGGGGAACCACTGGACCATCATCCAGCTCAGTCCAGGGGCTAAAATAGACCTTTAATCTCAAAAATGCCTAGAAACTTTGCTGATTTAATTAAAATAACTGAATTCTTCTGTGTGTTAACCGTTTATGTTTGAGTTCATTTCCAGAGGGAAGGAAGGAAGGAAGGAAGGAAGGAAGGAAGGAAGGAAGGAAGGAAGGAAGGAAGGAAGGAAGGAAGGAAGGAAGGAAGGAAGGAAGGAAGGAAGAGGAAGGAAGAGGAAGGAAGAGGAAGGAAGGGGGAAAGGGGGAAAGGGGGAAGGGAAGGGAAGGGAAGGGAGGAAGGAAGGATGAATCGTTGAGGCATTGCAACAAGCCAGTTGAATGGGCCATGAAGAAAAAATTGGAGAATACCACTTTTGATGGGATGAAGAATGCCAATAGAGGCTGAAGATTTGAAAACTCCAAAGATTTTTGCAGGGGGAGGCTTTGGGGAGGGGGAGCACTGGTGGTTTCCTGCTCATGGTCCTTTCTCAAATGCCCAGGGTAGCACTGATCGCCACTTTGGGGTCGGGAAGGAATTTTCCTCCAGGACAGATTGGCCAGCGGTCCTGGAGGTTTTTCGCCTTCCTCTGGGCATCGAGCAGGGGTCATATTTTTTAAAGAAGTTGTTTTTAAAGATTTTAAATATTTTGGATGCACATTTTAAAAAAGTAAAATCAGTGTTCTGAAAAAAATCATTTTCTTTGTCTGGTGCTTTTGTTTATATGTCTGAACATTTACACTGCTAAAAATCATATTTGTCCTTCTTTGGTGCTTTTGGTTAAGTTTAAATATTGGGTCCCACCACTAAATAGGCTACATTTAATGGCATTCCCTGACATGTGTGGGATATGAATCAGAGGGTGCAGAAGGACTGCAGGCTCTTGTGGTAGGCTAATTAAAAAAGCAATCATGCAAAAAGGAATTATGTGTAAAATTAAAATTCTTCATTGCAATTGATTTGAAGAAATGCTGGGCTAAGAGCCCTTGGATCTTTAGAATCAGAGACAATGGAAAACAGTGCCTGAATTCTTCTTGACTGAGAAGTTCAACTCTTGTTTGAGAAGAAACCACTGAGGCTTCTTTGAAGTATCAGAAACTAATATTTTGCTAGTGTATAAAGTGTCTGAGTTCTCAGCCTTTTCTAATCTTGACTGGTCAGTAAAACCATTTCCCAGTCCCATACTGCTTATATGCACTGCCACCACCTAGATCTTTCCCAGTCTGGAACCCACCAGGTATGTTTTGTTGGTAATACGGCTGAGAAAACATAGTGTTCTTGCCAAAGGAAAGCTTCCCACAAAGCACACACAAGCTTTTAGGAAATAAATGCAATAATGCAAGCAGCCCGGAAAGCAGAGGGGCATCAGTTCAATCCCCTGTTACTGCCAGAAGTATGCAATGGCAAACCACTTCTGTATCTCTGCCAAACAAACTGCATGGAGATGCCCATGCAATCAACCAGGAATTAGCCATCACTCAGTAGTACCCAACCACAAGAACTCGGAAGTTGGAAAATCCTGTATTTCCATAGGACGCTCAAGCATTTTGTTTCAGGGTCATCAAGAAGGCATCTGCTTAGAAATTTCAGTGGCAAAACAAAATGGTTACAAATTCTGATAATAAAGTTTAATGGCTGGGTTTAGTTTTCCAGCCAAAAACCTTAACTCTGGGATCCATGGAGAGCCTGAGGCCTTTTCGCACTACGGCTGGTAGTCAACAATTAGTGAACGTCTGGGCAAGAGCATTTGCGCTCAGAGGAGACTGTTACAGCCTCCAAGCATGCTGTGCCTTCCCAGGTGTTCACTAACTATTGATTAACCAATCTTAACCCTAAGCTTACCTGGAGTGTCCAGCACGCTGCCACCTCTGATGACTATAGACACAACTGCACATGCCCAGAGTGTCAGCACTGTCATGGTGACAGCGCTGATGCACACACAGCTGCAGAGGGCACCACAGTCAAAATGGCGGCACCCTGGAGAGGACTGAGCCTGCAATTGAATCAGGTAAGTGATTTTGGGGGGAGGGAGATGGCTAAAGTTGGCAAGCGCTCCAAGTGCAAGCGCTAGTCAGTATTGGTTAATCGCACTCCTTTCCCATCCAGCAGATGGGAAGGGAAGTGGGAAATTGCCCCTGGTTCTTTCAGATTAAAGAGAAGCTCCCTTAATGCCTTTCTCCCATGCAGCATCTTCTAAATGTCCCAACACCCTTTCTCTGATTCAGGGTCCCTGGCAGGTTCCCCTTATCTTTATTGGTTTCTCCCTATTCTGAGACTCTGTTTGGCTTAGAGCAATTCCCTGTCCTTTTCTCAGATTCTCCCTGCATCTAAATAAGTGCCCAAGGGTGCCCCTTGCCAACCCAGCAGTGGGGTATCAAAAAGAAGAGGACATCTCTGGAATTGGCCATTCAGGATTATGATGAACCAGAACATTTTGGAAAACCCAGGAGTTTTCAGAGAACTAATTGATTTGGCAACATCAATAGATGCAACAACACAACTCCACCTGCAGCATGTCACGGTATTTAGAGTCAAAAAGTATTTAGAACAAACTGTTGTGACTGTATTTGACAGTGGCAAGGGAGCAGGTTCAACAGGATTTCAAGCCCACTTCTTTTGTGGCCATGCAAGCTGATAACACCACAGATGTCTCAAACATCTGTCAGAACGTCTTGATTTTCCAGTGCATAACTGATGGTGACTCACCAGTGGAATGATTCTACAGATTCATACATCTGAAGGATGCTTGGTCTGAAACCATTGCTACAGTCTTGCTTCAGCAGCTAGAGAAGATTTTCCCTGAAGATGCTGACAAAAATTAATTGTACAGATCTGTGATGAGATAAGTGTGATGCATGCAGAACAGGGAGGGGTACAACACAGGAGCTGAGATGTATCCCACTATGCCTATTACGTTCACTGTTATGCACATCAGTTGAACCTTGTCATGCAAAAAGCAGCATTCCATATGAGGGAATGAAAAAAAATTCCAGATCTTTCTGATTTTCCAAGATCCTTTTCCCACAGGGGAAAAAGGACAGAAATTCTTGAGAAAGCAGTGGAGACTCTCAGAAGCATCACCTACACAGAGTGCTTTTAAAGCCATCAAGTGACAAAAACATGGCCCTTTCTGCACAGGCTATGAAGACTTCATTAAGGACCCAAGAAGACCTCAGTAAGGACAGAATCATGACTCACCTTCCACACAGAAGTTCCCATGAGAACCCCATGAGGACCTCATGAGGGACACATCATCCACATGAGTGCCTCCCAATTCCAGTCTAGATCTGGATTCCTGGTGGACTCCAATCCGCCCTTCCACCATGAAGACTGGATCGCAGAGCATGCTTCTGCATGCGCATCAGGCCAATGGGGTCCAGGGGCAAGCCTAAAGGAAGTGACCCCTGAGTGGCGTATATGTGGGCCAATCACGTAGCACTGCTGGTGGAACTTCCTCCTTGAGCCTACGGGAGGGTTCTACAGCATCCACATGATGGTCCTGTTTAGCACGTATGGGGCTCCAGCAAATCCGGAACATGACTGACCGGATTCCCCAAGGGCTGATCCCAAAGATCTGGTTCTCCTTATTCTGGATTTAAGAAGGTAAGAGCAGAATTCGTCATCTCTGAGAAACAGTGAAAGCAAAGGAACAAGACCAATTGGTGCCATAAAAACACATGCCTGAATGCATTTGCCTATTCAAATGGTATTATGTTAAACCTGTCCAATACTTTACCATTTATTGCAACATTGCCAGGATCTACATAGTTCCATGTGATCCCTCACTGATCAGGCCATCATTCTGCCTCAAAGGGGTGGAAAGTACTGCTAGAAGTACTTTTTCTGGCAGACAGCAAGAACTTAAAGCTATGTGTATAGTTGTTGTTGCTACTACTAGGATTTAGTAAGTCATACATTTGCCACACTACAACTGTATCATTTAAAAGGTATGGCTTGTACCACTTTCTTAAAATATCTTCAGCTACTTCACAATCCCATCTCTAGCCAGAGATGCATTTAGAAGGGTCACATTATTCTTGGTGATGAACTTTTAAGATCTGTAAATAATTACAAAGCATCAGGAATGATTTAAAATGTGATTTATAATAGTTGCAGTTTAATGGCCCATCACAGTCTACTTCATCACTGTCAGATAAACATGAGAACTGCCAACGCAGAATGCTGCTGCCATCTGCTGTTCCCTTGCATGTCCCTTGTGAAACTTCTCTCTACTAATAAAATACACACTAAAAAAGAAAGAAAAAGCTACACCAGGCATGCAGGAAAGACCGTGGTCATCAGCTGAGAACAGAGGTAGCATCTGCAAAACTAGCTTTGGCACAACTTGCTTCGAGGATAATTCACACATGTATTCCTAGCGCTTGGTTACTCACAAATGTTTAACACCACAAACTGAATTGTCATCACTTTATCTTATTCCCACCTTTCCTGCGAAATCCACATATTCAACTGCCTATCAGCAACATCTAGTTCACACAAGGACATACCATTTGATCTGTCTACACACTTGCTGTGCGCTTAGAATGTGTGAGCTGCGTCCATTGAAGACAACTGTATCTAAAGCTGATGTGGTAAGATGGAAAAGTTCTCTCCATGGTGTTGTGTATAAATATGTGGCTTTGACATCACTTGCAGCCATCTTTCAGAAATAGTTATCAGCAGTGTTCCTGTGGAATTAAACGTGTTAAAGGAGAGTGCATTAAAAAAGAAAAAGACAAGCTCAAGAACAGAAGAAAAATATTTTGATGCCTGCTGCTTTTGGAAGGATTGCTACCCAGGAAAATGCCAATGACTATCACACCTCATCTGAAGCACTTTTCACCCTGCCTCAGAATTCTCTGAGAAATAGCTTTTTCAGGCATTGATGCTGTGGCTTCCATTTAAACAACAGAAATTTTATAATAGAAAAATTTCTGGTTGTTTTTTTTTCTCAAAACGGTAGGATATTATTTGTCCAGGAGATGGCATCTAGAAACTGTGAATGGCGTGCTTAGCCTCTAAAGTCCATTTTTAAAAAATTAACTTTTTGTTTGTATCTGTTTTGGCAATGAGGCCGCAGAACATAAGAAAAGCATTGTACAGTCAATTTTTGTTTTTGCTGGATTGTCGGTAGCTTCACCCATCTTTAGCCTGTTTTTGATACTGGATGGACACAGCAGTTGCACAAGGCACCAGAGGTTAAGACCTGCCCTTCCAAAGCAGCCAGAATGTCTCCACAAGTGGAACTCTGTTTGTCTTGCAGAGATTTTCTTGCCAGCAAGAGAGCATAAGTCAACCCAGAAGTCACCCAGCTTCAAGGACAGTTCCATTTGGGAACAGTGTTGGCATTCAGAGAAAGTTGTGCAATGCACGAAGAAGAAGAAGAAGAAGAAGAAGAAGAAGAAGAAGAAGAAGAAGAAGAAGAAGAAGAAGAAGAAGAAGAAGAAGAAGAAGAAGAAGAAGAAGAAGAAGAAGAAGAAGAAGAAGAAGAAGAAGAAGAAGAGAGTCGGCTTTTCTACCCTGCTTTTCTCACCCACTTAAGGGGACTCAAAGTGGCTGACAAAGCTTTTCTATTCTTCTCCCCACAAGAGACACCCTGTGAGATAGGTGGGGCTGTGAGAGCTCAGAGGAGAGCTGTGACTAGCCCAAGGTCACCCATCTGCCTTCATGGGGGAGGGCGGAATTGAACCCCGTACTCCCAGGTAGAGTCCGGCTCCCTAACCACTAGACCAGATTGGCTCACTAGAAGAAGCCCTTGCTTATATTCAGAGATTAGGTTGAAAAGAGACAGTTTAATAGCTGAGGTGAACAACAACTTGGAGTCCCGTGCTTCTCCTCTGATGTCTAGGACGCAAGGAGTCCTAGGCACAAATAGTTGAGCCTTCTGTTTAATCCCTGCTCACGAAGTGGACTGTTTAGGCTCAGCGAGACTCTCTTGAACTTGATTGAGGATTAGGTTGCTTCCACACAACGCATCCTGGTGCACAATGGGAAGGCAAGTCTTGGTTCAGATCACTCAATCCAGACCAAGACTGGGGTGGTAGACAAGGACAAGCACCAAGGACAGACCAGTCAATGGCAGTCCATATCACCCTGATTCCTAGGCATTGCAAGCTGGGGGAATTATTGTGGTAACTGGGAACGTCCCACTTCCAGGACTGTTTTTGGGAGCCCGGTGAAGTGACCCTGAGCTCTTCATGCTATTGGATTGGTCTGCTGTAGGGAGTACTTGGGAAACTAGTGTAAAGCAATCTCCCGTTAGAATGCTCCTAAGCATCATTTTAGTGTTGGGAAATGGGCCAGGTGCCATATCATTTCCAGGAGTCTGTTTCTCCCAGGACCCACTCTACTGAGTAGACCTCATGGTCTCCAAATGCAACTAGCACAGCCCAAAAGGACTGCACAGAAGTTGCCTGGCTGACCAGTGCTGCTGAAAAGTCTCATTGATCTGTGCCCTGGTCTAAGCTGGAAATTATGAGGTCACTCATCCCTTGCCCCAAAGGTCTCACAAACCTTATACAAAGTTACTTCAACAATCCCAATCTTCATGCATAGGTTGTTCTGTGGAATTCTAGATTATTAGGGGCAAAGGTGAAGAAGTGCTGATGGTAGCACAGAAATGGCGCCCTGCTAGGGAAGGATTGGCCCTTCCTTAGGTCCTCTGCTACTAGGGATGTGCATGAATGTTTGAAGACCTTCAAAATTCAATCAAATACACCCGAATTTTGACATTCAAATTCAAATTGAATGTCCATAAATGGTCTGAAGCAGCATTAAAAATTAGGTGTGAACACAGCCTCAGTACCTTTGTGTTTTCCTGTAACAGAGAGATGGAGCTTTCAGGGAAAGTTCAGTGGAGAATGAAGGACTTTTGTGACACACATTACTAAAATAGATGCTCCTCACAGCTAATGACTTAAAAGCTTGTGTTACCATATTCCATCTCATTTGACCTAATCCCTTTCACAGTGTTCTTATAAGGATAAAATGGCAGGTACCTCATCCCCTCCGGCACACACGCACATTGCTACTGGATGAAGTGTAAGGTACAAATGTGATAAATAAATTTAGCACATGGATGCTTGCCGTCAAAATTCAACGAAGCCTGAGGGAAATAAGTTCTTCAATCTGCTTTATAAATATCCAAATCCTTCTTCGTGTGAGCATCCTTCTAAACGATTGTCCTCTCTCTTTTCATCTTTCTCCTGAGAAAAGAAGCAGCGTTTTCTTCTTTCCCTCCTGTCTCCCAGGGAAGAGACACTCTTCAACGCTGTCCTATGGGATCCCTAACAGACTTTTATTGTAAAAGCGCTTTCTGTTTTTCTCACCTACCCCCAGACACTTTGGCACAAACAGCATCACTGCAGGCAGTTTTGTTTTGCAGAAACTGGTTTCCATAGGCTCTCTAGTTCCCAGAATAATATTTCATTGTGGGAATTAATACCTTCAACAGCAGCAGTCAGAGTACGTCATGAGTAAATTATGCAATAATAATGATGCTGATAATAATTTTGCCATTCCTGAGAAACTGACGGCTTCCATTAAGAGCAGGGATATCCATGAAACATTTTAAATGTGAGAAGGAGCATTTTAAAATGTTGAGTGGTGAATTTAAATCAGATCATTTGCAAATACCTGTAAATTGTTCCCTGTTTATTTTATGAACTGTGAGCCAGTTTGGTCTAGTGGTTAGGGAGCCAGACTCTTATCTGGGAATACCGGGTTCGATTCCACCCTCCTCCATAAAGTCAGCTGGGTGACCTAGGGCTAGTCACAGTTCTCTTCTGAGCTCTCACAGCCCCACCTACCTCACAGGATGTTCTGTTTTGGGGAGAAGAATAGAAAAGCTTTGTCAGCTGCTTTGAGTCCCCTCAAATGGGTGAGAAAAGCGGGGTAGAAAAGCCACTTCATTTTTATACATTTTTTGTCAGATGCAAAGCAGCTGACAAACCTTCTGTCCTTCACCCAACAACAGATGCCCTGTGAGGTAAGTGGGGCTGTGAGAGCTCAGAAAGAGAGCTCTGACTAACCCAAGGTCATCCGACTACCCCCATATCCATGGAGGGGGGGTATTTGGCTGGAGTCAATTTTTTCCACACTCTATTCCCCTCGAATAGAATGTAGAAAAATGGCTTTGTGCATACCCCTAATTCCCAGTATGGTCCTGACATGATTGCAGGTTTCACTATGCATTTGGAAGCAGTTCAATATAACTTATGCAAAATAATAAAATAGCACAAATGGGCCAGATATATATTTATATGTATTACAGGACATGGTTGAAACTGGAACATTCAGGCTTTTCAGGGATGCGCACGAATTTTTTTTTTTTTGGCATTCCATTTGAAATGAATCATGTGTTCAAAAATCCATATTCATACAAATAGATTGCATTCAAATGTTGTAAAATTCTATTCGTTAAAAATCTATTCATATATATTCATACGAACATTCAATATGAACAGATACATATCTGATATTTTTCCCCAGCTTAACAAACGTCCGAACTATTCATACAAATGTCTGGAAACATTCATATTCATTTGAATGTTACCACACAAATATTGTAACATTCAATTCAAGTTTGAATGTCCAAATTTGGCTGAATTCAGCTGAATTTCGACGGTTAGGAATATCCATGCACATCCCAAATGCTTTTGGTGTCCAAATTTGGCCAAATTCAGCTGAATTTCGAAGGTTATGAATATTCATGCACATCCCAAATGCTTTTGGTGTACAAATTATACATAGGTGAAAATCAGCTTCACTTTCAAGGAAGTCAAGTGCTGGTTTTTTAACATGAGAATCTCTTCCTACCTGTCTTACCTGGCATCTCCCCTTCCATGGTCTCAGTTGAGTCCAAATCAAATACCCTGAATTCCCCAAACACCTATGACCATCACATGACCTCTGAAGGAAGCATTCCAAATGCCTTTCAGTCAGCTGTACTGTGAATAATTGAAAGAAAGCACTTAACCTGCCTTTTCATTTTTGATTTTTGAGCCAAATGAGGGGGATGACTAACGGGGAATTTAAAAAAAATCTCAATTCATTATTGTTCTACTGTGTGTTTTTCTTATGCGGTATAATGAACCAAGATGCCAAAGTTCAAACACCACAATAAAAGCAGGGGGGACATTGCTCTTTTCATCTTCCCTTGGAAAAATTGACGGTGTGTGGCTAATCCTTTTTTACATTCATCTTGTGTAAGCCCTAATTAATTTTTAATGCCGTACCAAAGTCTTCCATTACAGCCCTCCTTTATTTTGGGAAGCTTTCCGGAAAGCGCGGGGCCGTCACAACTAGCATGTCTCATTTATGTGACAGTTTTATGGTTCACTTGGAACAATTTGCAGAGCTGTCCATCATCTTCATCCTAGTGACTTTGTGGCTCCGCTATTTTAATCCCAAACTGCACAACAGTGCAGGCTGAGAGCCCTTTCAGTGAGACTTTTAATCTGAAAGGGTCCGTCTGGAGGACGATCATGTACAGCTGAAAAACAAAGGGCCAGTTGCTCATTGCACTGCTCTTGGCTTATCTGCTGTGTGGCATGGAGGATGGCAAGTTTAGTGTGAAATGATTCCTCCTGCTGTGATTAATTCACCTCATCAAGGTTTATCCACAAGATTTGCATGGAGGAGACTCAGCACTGAGCCTTCTAGTGGTGGTTGTAGTTCTCCAAAGGCCATTGTTAAGATTTATGCAGCAGATGACACAAGAGGGTCATCTGTAGGCAGAGGATAATTTTAAGGAATGTGGCAAACCTTTTCCCCCAACTTAGGCTGCTTTCAGACATAACAAAAGAGGCCCCTCAGAGGGCCCTCAGAGAGACAGTATGTGTCCCTCATGTTCCCAAGTCTTTTCTAATCCACCTTTTCTAGCATATAATGCTCAGGAGAGGGGGAGGGGCAGAATGGTGTGTGAACAGTCCCACCTCAAAGCCTTTTCTGAGTGACCTCAGAGGCACCTCAGATATTTTTTAAAGTTTATTATTTATTTATTTAGAAAACTTATATCCTGCCCTTCACCAAACGGTCCCAGGGCAGGTTAGAATGAGATTAAAACATATCAAATGGTAACATATAATTAGAAATATAACCCCTCCCTCTCACCCCCACCCTCCCTCCAAATCTGAAGTTTCTCCACCACCATTGCGTCCTCGAGTAGCTGTCCAGCAGAGCTTTTCA
>MTQE01000390.1:4354964-4365089 GCA_014337955.1 Aspidoscelis marmoratus
TATTATTATTATTATTATTATTATTATTATTATTATTATTATTATGGTGCAGACTATGGTAGACCCAGGTGAGGCCTGCTGTAGTCTGTACCAGCGTGCAGACAGCAGACCCCTATTCTGGAATATAATTCAGAATACGGGCTAGTGTTTGCATAGTCAGGCTAGTAACAATCACATAGAAGCTGAGACAGTAAGAAAGGCAGCAACATTGTAGATCCACATGCTGACCTCAGTCTGCAAACAAAATAAAACACTGAAGTTTTTCAAAGGTAGATCTCTCCTGAGTCGTAGCAGCACTGCAGTACTGCGTAAGTCCCAAACAGTACTCTGTGTTTTTTTCCTTCTATACTACGAAGGAACTCTGCCGTGCATTCTCCCTCTGTCATTCACTCATGTCTCTCTCTTTCCCTCTCTGCCCCCATCTCTCTCATACGCACACACACAGAGTGCGAGAGAGAGTGAATGTGAGGAGTCACCTAGCAGACACTAATGTGGATTTCTTTTAATTCTCAGACTGCAAAAGTCTTCGGTCCCTGGAAGAATATCCTTCCTGGGCTGCCCACAGGATGGTACATTATTTAAAACCATCGTCTGGACAGCAGCTCCAAACACAGATTGAAATGCTCATCGCTGCGCTGAAGATCTAAGGTTCTTATTCACCTCCCAGCCTTGTGTGCTTTTCCCCACCCTAAAGCATATTTTCTTTGCCCTTTTGAAGGAAAGAGCATCCTTCTCCTCTTGACAATGCATTCACAGAGGTGGTTGAGCTTTCTTTATTTCACTTCCTATTTGGGGGCAAATGTGTTACTGATCTTCTTTCAAGGTAAGTTGCTTTTATTTAACTCATCCATTCATCCACCCACCCCCTTTCTCGCCTCATATTCCTATTCCTCCCTATTCCTTCTGATTCCAGCTTGAAAGAAAGGAAAGAAATCTTCGCTTTTATTATTTCATCTGTGAGGAAGGTGACCCACATAGTTGGTTTAAAAGGCTGTTTTATTTATGAAAGCAAAGAGAAAGTTCTATATTTAAACCAAGTGAAAAAGGTTTGTCTCTGTGAGAGTCAGAGGCAAACTGTTATTTCAAAAGATGAAGCAGCTTAGCACAGAAAATCATTGTTCACTATTTGGGGGCCTTTGCTCAAATGCTTACCATAGAGGAGTAACATGGGTTGAAAGTAAAGCCCAACAAACTCAGTGGAGCTTACTTATGAGAAATCCTGCATAGATTTCAAGCCTAAATGTCAAATTTTGAATCACCACCACATCCAGAAAAAGAGAAACAAAAGAGTTTGAGTACAGGTTCCCATGCCAAACTTGAATTGCGTCACAAATGGTTTGCTATCTCACTTTGCAAAATTTAATGAAAAATCACCTTCTGTTTCTGTAGTTAAGATTGCAAACATTTTGCTTGTCTCACTTTGGCACTTGTAACAAAAGACTTAATGATGCTCAGCTTGTGACGGCACAACTGTTTGTTTGCCCACTTATGCAGCTACCTATGTTAGTTTTCATATGCTTGTATTAAAATCCTTCTGCTGTTGATTCTTCATGTTTCTGAATTGTTCTTCAACTTGTTCTACTGGAACATGCGAGCCATTTTGGGCTCACTGTGAGGAAAGGCAGTCTATAGGTAAACAATGACAGTGTGCAAAAACTCATGAGAAAAGACTTTGCCTGCTTAATTTTGCCATAGCTGCACAGAGGATCTTGGCAATCCTACTAATGGTTCATGTTTTAAATCTACAGTTTCCAAACTTCCTATCAAAGAGACCAAGACTCAAATTTGTCAGCCACAGGAGCCCTGGCTTTTAAAATTGGGAACTGGCTCCTTTCAAAGCAATTGAGCGGAGCCAACAAAGCTTTAGTTCAGGGGTGTGCAAACTACAGCCTTTCAGCTGTTGATGGTCTGCTTTCTATAATTCCTTGGCTTTGGGTCAGGTTGGCTGGCATCCAGCAACATCTGGCAAACCATCATTTAGCCACCCCTGCTTTTAGGAGCCTCTGTTTTAATAATCCTCATTACATGCAAAAATCAGCAAAAACAAAAATCACAGCATGGAGTGGAATATTGCCCAGCCAGGTCCCTAAAGGGGGAAAGAAGGATAGGGCTACATGGTTAGTATACAGTTATATAGTTCATGTGTAGTTTTAAATCTCGCAAGTCAGAGTTTCCTACTGTTGTTGAACTCTAGCTGGTTCAGTTAACATCTGGTTCATCAACAACTGTACTCCTGCAGATTATTTGTGGAGACAATAAGATAGAAATAACAATTAATTAGATGTAAACATTCACAGGCATTCCTAGAACTTCTGAAGAGCACTGGATTGCTAATATAATGATACCTGACTTTTTTTGTGTGTGTGTGTTTAATCTCCTAAATGTGCAAGTGATTTTATATATTGCTCAGATATATGATGTACAAGACCATCCCAAAAGACATAGGAAGAAATAGCTAGACAGGCAACTCTGTTTACAGAACGATTCTTATTTCTACCACACCTTGAAAACTTTGCACTTTTGGATGCATTCATGTTAATGCATGTATGCTAAACTGTTATCAGCCACACAGGAGCAAGCAAGCTATGCCAGGTTTCTTACTTCGTTTGGTAACTCTGCCTAAATATGAACTTTCCCTTAATCCCAGTATTGCCATTCCTGGCAATGTACTGCAATTATGGTAGTCATAGGGAATTGTAGAGTGTGCCTCAATGAGGAACTCAGGGCCAAGAAGCTTTGCTGAAGAATTCTCCCTGTGGTGGATATAGAAATTTTCCCATCTGCACATGAAACCACAGATCCATGATGAATGAGGGTAGGCCATGATTCTTGCCTTCCAAGTGGCTCTTAGTGCCCTTACCTCAAGCCATGTCAGGTGGGTGTTGGGCCCTCCAGTGGGCACCTGCTGGTAGCGCAAATGGGAATATGCAGCCTCTGATCACCCAGGTCAGAATACCTGTATCTTTAATGGCTGTGCTAAAGGTTGCATCTCAACAGCTTGTGATACAAGCAATGTCTGCTGGACTTGCCTCTTCTGTGCAGTTACTAAAGAAACAGGAGCCCTGTCTTCCTTGCCACCTGACCACCCTGCTGGGTCCTTTCTGTCACCTATTTCTTTCTCCATTTTTTTTCAAGTGTTCACCTGCCTAAAGCTTGGCACTACCCTCCTCCCTTTTGTCTCCTCTCTCATACTGCCAAACCAGCTGTGGATCTTGATGAAGTTGTAGCTCTTCTTCTGGAGTATGAGGCATTGGGTCTTTAGCAGGAGCTCTCCCAACTTCTTCCAGAGAACGTGGCCTGTTACAGGCAGCCTTTTTGCACTACAGCATCTAGTGCATAATTAGTGCAATCTCTGAGAGAGCATACACATTTATTTATTTATTTATTTATTTATTTATTTATTTATTTATTTATTTATTTATTTATTTATTTATATTTAAATTTATATGCCGCCCCATACCCGAGGGTCTCTGGGCGGCTCACAACATTTAAAAACAGATGTATACAAACAATATCAAAAACTAAACAAATTTTAAAAATGCAATTTTAAAAATACAAGAAAAATTAAAAACATCAGTGGTTTTCAGTGAGGGGAAGTGTGGGGGACATTTAACCAAATGTCGAGTGTAGGCTGTTACTAATCACTGATTACGTGTAGAGCACAAAATTGTGGTCCACACCTTTACCCACGTGCACTGGCACCTCAGATGACTGTAGATGTGAGCGCGTGTGCACAGAGTGTCTGTGTCATCAAGGCGACAGAGCTGCGCACACGTGCTCACATCACGGTCACAGAGGTGCCACTGCCAAAAATGGCAGTGCCCAGAGGAGGGCCGGGCCCTGGGATCGAATAAAGTGAGTATCCGATCCTGGGGGGAGGGAGTGGGTAAAATTGACTAGCGCTCAGGTGTCAACACTGAGTCATTGCACTCCTTTGCCATCCAGCAAACAGGAAGGGTAGTGCGAAAACATCTATGGTCAGGAGATGGGGCAAGTGGAAATTTCTGTGACTCATAGATAGCAACAGGTGAGGAGGAAAGCTGACATGCTGAGAGGATGCAGAAGGACTGGATGATTCCGGGTTAGGAACTGCAGGTAATAAAAGCTATTCTGATTTCTGAGATAGAGCCACAGTGGGGAGGCTTGGGTATACAAGAGGAATTCATTGCTGGGGCTTCAGGAGTTCTAGGGGATGAAGGGAAGCAGCTTTCTGTGGCTTCTTACGTGCAAGTGTGCTTGGGCTCTGGAACCTGGAGGCAGACATGTACCCAGATACTGTAAACATTGGGGTGTATTTGGCCTGTGATATTTGGGTTCTAGCTCACCTTGCAATATGGCCATCTCATATTGTGAGGCAGTGCTGCAATACCGTCTTGGCCTTGTGGACACTGGTTGTTTCCAGACATGGTTTAAATGCCAGTGTCCTGCTGGCATGTGGGCATAGCTGGGAAACTATCTCATCTCCATGTTTGACCACTGCTGGTTCATAACTCCAAAAACTCAGATTTATCTTACAGCAAGACTCCCCACACTATCTTAGGATGCCAGCATCTTGCCAATGTATCTGGCACCTGGCCACATGCTGAACTGGCACAGTGTTAGACTGGGCATCGAGGAATTCACTACAGGTGGGAAAATAACAAAAGGAAAGGGGCCAATGGCGCTGAATTCCTGGAGAGTTGCTACAATGCTGTGCCAAGTGAGATAGCTGTTTTCTGGCAAGCTCTTCTGCAGGGTAAACTTGGCTTCTTAAAAGAGCCAACATTTCCTTACTCCATCTGGGAAGTCCCTTTTTGCTTACCAGAGTTTTGTCTCAGGGTTCATATGACAACATGAATGAATGAAGTTATCTTCCAAGGTTGGGTGGTCAGTCTTTGTCCCTGGACAAGCTCAGATCCTGGTGGGCCCTTTGGCGATGTAATCAAGAATGCTTAACTCCTGTCTATAGTGGAACCTTGAAGGTGTTACCTAGAGGTACATATGACAGTAGTTCACAAATCTGAAATATTTGTGGCTTCATAAACCAGAGCAAGCATTGAACTAGGTGGGACCAACTAGGGATGTGCATGAATATTCAGATGAATTCGGATGAATTCATTTAAAAGCAAGCTTTCTGAGGCTTAGAAAATGAACTCTAAAAACAGTTCTTTATCAGGGAGCATTTTAAACTGCCATTTGGATGATCACTTGTCCTGGGCCATGGCCACTCTGTAACCAATGAGTCTGTTTTAGCTCACTTTAAACTAACCCTTATCATGGAGTGGATTCAGGGGCTGGCCTAGAGTGGGCTATCTATCCCATGTTGTTGGGTCCTAAGCCTTTCAATCGCCCTCTTATCCTCTTTTTTTTAACTCAGTATAATCTGATCTCAGAAAAAGCATACAGACGAACTCTGACAGACCATAATTCAGTTAACTGTGCAGTTGACTTGTTCTTAACGTTGATATTTGCAAACTTAGCCAACGATATTTTGCAGAGCAACAAAAAGCAAACAGACCTCTGTTGTTTTCTTTTACACTCAGAAAAGTATACTAGTAGCAGATAGCATGTTGAAGAACAGACCTGAAACATAACAACTTCTTGTTTTGTTTCAACATAATGTTACTTATCTCAGCTTTTGAGTCTTGTAACTTATTTGCACCAGATGTACATGTCTAGAGATGCTAGAGTCCATCTTTCTACTTGGAGAGCAGAGGAGCATGTGACATTACAAACTGTTACAGCAGAGTTATCTAATCAGCACTTCCCATACTGTAACTCTAATAAACACAGAAAATTAACCCCTTTTATTTATTTATTTATTTATTTATTTATTTATTTATTTATTTATTTATTTATTTATTTATTTATTTATTTATTTATTTATTTATTTATTTATTTACATTTCTATCCCGCCCCATACCCGAAGGTCTCTGGGCAGGTAACAACATATTAAAATAGAATATACATTAAAAGACATTAAAATTCACACACGTGAATTTTATGCTGAAATGATGTACAGTTGCAATATACCAACAACCTCCACCCACCCACCCAAGAAAGTCTATTTCTATAATATCAAAAGTTACCCTAGCTTTTGGTTATTTCACCCTCATGGTAGCTCCTGATAAGGCCATGTTACTCTCTCTCATGGTAGGCACCGCCCTGAATACCTGAATGGTTCCTTCCAACCTGCTGTCTAGGGATCTGCACGAATATTTGAAAAATGCAAAATTTGATCGAATTAGCTCGAATTTTGACATTTGCATTCAAATCAAATGTCTATAAATTTGAATTTAAACATTTGAACAAATTTTGAATTTTTGAAACTTTTTGCTCGAATTATTTGGACATCCGTATGCATATGGGTACGTACATGATGGGTGCTTGCACATGTACATCCTTCCCACATCCATACACATTTGTACAGATGCATGCGGGAAGAAAACAGGTTGCATACAGAATAAATACAGGATGCATACAGACCTGTATGGATGTGTACAGGATCCGTAACGATGCGTGCGGGCACATACAAATGTTGTCAACATTCGTTAAGTGCAAATTCAAATTAAAAAATCAGAGAGATTCAAATTTGCTTAATTAGTATCAAATTTGGGTAAATTCACATTTTAAAGATTCGAATCGAATTGCATTCATGCACCTCCCTACTGCTGTCCTATGTTCTTTTGGGATGGTGTCTGGCTCCTACTACTGTTCAGCCAAATCCAACTTTGTTTTAGAATAATAGCCACTAACTAAGCACTCAGCACTTAAGTTCTGCTATGTCATGAAAACAGCTCTCCAATTTGTTTTTAAATGGCATTAATAAATAATAAAACTATCTGGATTCTGAACTTTTCTCATTTCTTTCTCTCTCTCTTTCTGCACAGATTGCTTGGCATGTAAGTCTGAAGAAAGGCTGTTCCACAAACTCTTCTCCCATTACAACCAGTACATCAGGCCCGTGGAAAACGTGTCTGATCCTGTTACAGTGTACTTTGAAGTAGCAATTACGCAGCTTGCAAATGTGGTAAGGCCAAATTTTCAGTGCCAGGTAGATACTGAGGGTGCATTACAGTCCAGAATCCCACTCACAGAAGAATATGACCTTGATTCAATGAAATATATGTGGTGCTCTGTGTTCTTGAAGATTTCTGCATTTTCTGATGTAATTCTGCATTTATAGCTGTTGAAGTGCTCAAAGTCTGAAAAGGCAGAAATTCTTATCAGCAACCTGGCTGCTATGCAGGGCTTCCCACAGCAGATGTGAGTGGCAAATGGCTCTTCATTCTGAGCAGCCCAAGGACATCCGGCTTTTTCTGTGCCCCTAACCCTAGGTGCCTAGGCTTCCATCTGTTTATATAGTGCTATGTGATTATTTTATGAGCTAGTGGTTAGGGAGCCAGACTCTTATCTGGGAATACCAGATTCGATTCCACCCTCCCCCATGAAGCCAGCTGGGTGACCCTGGGCTAGTCACAGCTCTTTTCTGAGCTCTTACAGCCCCGCCTACCTCATAGGGTGTTCTGTTGTGGGGAGAAGAATAGAAAAGCTTTGTCAGCTGCTTTTGAGTCCCCTTAAATGGGTGAGAAAAGCAGGGTAGAAAAGCCAATTCTTCTTCTTATGAGGCTCTTAGATCTACAGGGAGTCTTTATTTGGGCATTCTAAGTAGAATATATATAAATTAAAAAATATTTCTGTTACATTCAGTATTAATATTGTAGTCCCACTGCTCTTGGCTATCAAAAGGTCTGCAAGGTCATTATCCCCCCCCCCCAACAACTGCCTGTGAAGACTGGGCTGAATTCCCACACCACTAAAAATGATTAGGGAAAAAAGAGGAAGGGAAAACCCTTCCACCTTCCCTGGAACACCTACATCTGGCCTCTATAAATCCAAAATATGGATTGCAGGCTTAACCCTGAAAATAAGGTTGTCACCCAACCGCCCCTCCTGGCATGCTCAAAGCCAGGATAAGACCATAAGAGGGACATATGAGGAGCCCTGCTGGATCAGATCACAGCCCATCTAATCCAGCATACTGTCTCTCACAGTGGCCCACCAATTGTTTGGGAGCATTCTCAAGCAAAAGAAATGACAAAGCCTTCACCTGCACTCAGATCCCTGCAGATGCTCTTTAGAGGCATCCTGCCTATCTCTCCAACCTGGAGGAAACACCTAGGCATCCATTCTAGTACCCATTAATACACCTGTCCCCACCCATCAGAGGCCACTCAGGGCTTTCTTTGGCACCTTCCAAGACTCCAGGGGCCAGAAGTTTCAAAATGCATTTAAGACAATGCTTTGCCCACCCCTAATACATGCATATGTAGAATCTGCACATCTGGACGGTGTGTGAACTAGACCGACGACGTAACCCGAGGAATAAAAACTGTTTTCTTTTTTCTTTCTCAAGGATGAAGTCAATCAAATTATGGAAACCAATCTATGGCTGAGACACGTAAGTACAACATTGCCCACCAAGAAGTATTTAGCACTGATGTAATTGTTATTATTATAGGAAACTAGTCCCAAGAGTGTTTGTAGTAAAGGAATAATCTAACTAGGTGCACTACTTATTAATTTGTTTGTAGTTCTATCCCACATACTCAGAGGTCTCAAGGTGATCACAATAAAACCATTATAACATACAAAAATGCACTGATTATAACAGTAATTACATTAATTATATCAGCTGTTATTGATATTTATTAGATATTAGTATTTCTTTAGATACCATGGTATTGCAACTTCCATAGCAAAAAGCACCAATGCATTTTTTTTAATCCAGTGTTTTGTTACGTAAACAGAATTTCTTATTATATACATAATTTATTAGTTGCTTGTAAACTGGGCTGAACAATTCAATGTGAGATCCTTTAGCTCAAGGGTGAGTTCCTTTATGACTATTCTGATGGTACTGGACTGCATGTCACATCCCGTCTGGCCAGTAGGCATACCAACAATGTGTTGAAGTCCACCAATCACAGTTTGGGATGGAAAGGATAGTTTCCCCAGCCCTGCTTTGCTTAGACATTAGAAAGAGATTCTACCAACAATTTCAGTCTCTGGGTATGTGGAAAATATTTGTTTCCATATTTATAGTCTACCCTTCTTCCGGGTTGCTCTGGGTCATGCTAAACAATGACTAATGCTCACCAAAACTGACAATACTTTTGAGTATGTGGATCCTTAACTCTTTCCCAACCTCTATATCATACAATATAATTTACCTGTGTTTGGTTCCAAAGCATTATTTCTTTGCTCTAACTCTAAATCTCATACAGTCATATGTGAAGAATTTCTATTAACTTATTGCATTTGTATAAGCTTTCTTCTAAAGAGCCCAAAATAGCAATCTTTCCTTTTGTCCTATTTTATCTTCACAGCAGCCCTGTGAACTGAGCTAGACTGAGAAATAGTGAATGGCCTAAAATCATCCAACACATTTCCACAATTAAGTGGTGATTTAAATCCTGGTCTTCCATGTCCTAATCTGACCATTAGACCATAGACTGTGTCTTCATTTACTTCACACAGCACCTTCCAGAAGAGGGTAGGGCATCATGCCTCTTGCTGGCCAGCAAAAGATATACGCTGACTTGTGCAAATGTCCAGGAGCAGAGGTGCAGTATCAAGCTCTTGAGAGGAGTGCCTCATTCACCATATTAGCAAGCATCTTCATGCACCAAAAAGGAGAAAGAGAATTGTCCATCTATGTGGTGAGGAAGGTACTTCGGTCAAGGTGTCCACCCCAAGGCCCTCCCACCCTTGCTGTGGAGACATAGCCATGGCCTCTTCCCACTTAGTAGGTATGGACACTCCAATGCTGCTGAGTGCCTCAGGTTTACCACAATCCTTAGATTGATTAAGGGAGGAGGTAGAAAGGGAAGGTCAGTCTGCTGTTCTCCTGGATGTTGCTGAATCCATGGTGGGATGGCAGAGTGGTGAATGGCATATTTGATGACCAGTGAGCTGTTGTCCACGTCTCCCTTACAAATTATCATACTTCAAACAGAGCATCTTCATGCTTCTCTACCAGGTTGCTTCTTTCTGAAGTTCCCAGTAGAAAGAGGGGGGAATGAGGAAACAACGAAATGCAAGGAAGGAAGGAAGGAAGGAAGGAAGGAAGGAAGGAAGGAAGGA
>MTQE01000390.1:4372594-4385697 GCA_014337955.1 Aspidoscelis marmoratus
AGCATTAGGAAGGTTGAGAACCACTGATCTAACCCAAGAGTGACATTTCTAGGTTAAATAATGCTGAAAGAAAGCAACTTTATACTTTGCTGATGGATTTTCTCACTTTGAAAGTGGACCAAAACTGAATTAAAGCTTAGGTGTGGACACAGCTTGTTGGACTTTCAAGATTTCCTGAATTCACCGTACTCCCTGTTTTGTTTAGACAAATGTTTGTACCTTTCTACAATGTCTCACTGTAAGTGCTTTGAGTCTGATTCGTGAACAATAAACTTCATAAGTTGTTTAATAGAAATAAGCATGGCTTGGTTGCTTCTTTACGTGTTTTAAGTATCTTAAGAGTGTTTTCATGAGAAATAAGGGAGTCCCACAATGTTTTAAGCTTGTGCTCATATATTATGAAGATCTCTCTTAACATTCATTGCAGTTTTGCCAGCTAACCATTACTTTACTAATCCAGGCAATACTTCTGCAGTTTGAAAGAAGGCAGCATGTGGCAATCATTTCTCTTCGCCTAAGCTCCGTGTAGTTGATGTCTCTCTCATGTTCTCTTCTTTCTACCCCACAAACTTTCAATTTTTCTGATTGTTTTATTTAATTACATACTTTTTATCTTATGTATGTCAGGGCCACTGCCCGTCCATTTTGTCTTCTTGTTGAAATCAAGCCATGGTTTTCTCATGGATTCAGATTTGCCGCCATAGACACAGCAACAGATAGTCCGCTATGACTTTACCGTGGGAATTATTATCTCAGAGGTCTTGAGTGAGGAATGGGCCTTGGGGAGAAGGTTCATGAAAACCTGATCAATATTCCCTAGGTTTTGCTTGATTCTTTAGCCCTTTCTACACTGGGCCTTATTCCAGATTATATCCTGGAATAGGTACTTGCCCCTTGCATGCTAGTACAGACTATGGCTCACCCAGGTCCCTATTCCAGGATATAATCTGAAATAGGTCTCAGTGCAGAAAGGACCATTGCTTTCTGCTATTAACATCAGTAAACAAAGGAACTTCCCCTGAGCAACCCCATGTCTTGTTCTTGACTTCTGGGCCCCAGGTGGTGAGTTTAAGAATGTATGAATTGCCCTGGAATTTCAGTGTAGGATGTACAAATATCAAATACACAATAAATAAATCTGATGAGCATAAAATGAGAATGATTAGTTAATCAGCACCAGCCTTTTAATTAGATCACTGCTGATTGCAGATTTTTTTTAAAAAGCATAAAATTAAATTAAGATGTAAATGAACAATTTCACACCATGTTGCTGTTTCATAATGGTTGTTTCCAGCTTAACCCTTCCTTACCACAGTTTTTTTAGGGATCACACAGCATCTGGATATCTTGCTAGAAGGCAATAATGCAGGAAATCCTCCCCCTACAATTACCACCTCCTCGGTAGACCATGCCCCTCCCACTGCAGTCTTCACATCTTTTACTAATGTGCATATCCAGGTATTCAGCCCATCAGCACCTCCACACGCGCATGGGTGCCTGTTGGGCCCTTCTGAGATTCCGGTTTTGCAGGATGCACTTTTCTACCCTGAACAGTGATCTTGCAGATTGCTTCTTCAAACAACCCCTCAGCATTTTGGAATGGAGGTAAGGAGGCATCTTTTGTGGCATTTGTGGTTCCTCTCCACACGAACCCCAGGAACCCAGTTCTTCCAGTAAGCACAGAAGACCAGGACTGAATTTGCACTTGGGCTTCTGGTATACAATCCTGTACCAGAGCTGTACCAGAGCTGTCCTAACTGCATACCAGAGGCCTAAGTGTGAATTTAGCCCAGCTCTAAAACACCCTTTATTACTGCCGTTTGTAGTATCCACTCCGACGCCATGTTGACAGCAAACTTCCATGGCAAAGGACTGCTGTACTAAGTTCATCCTTAGCTCGGAAGGCAAACCTCAGCTGGAGAAGATAGCATTTGGGCACTCTGAAGGCATGCTCACATCATGCATACATCTGCCCGGTTTTGGCCAATTAACTCTTGGGGGTTTAATCTAACAACGTGCTCCTTGTAGTGGAAGATATAAGCTGTTGAGAATGGAGAATAAACACTTTTAACTTTCCTGTCTCTTGCTTCGCCTGAACTTTTACTATAGCCATTGTTATTTTTGCTTGACCATCAAAAATCATGGTATTATTAAAACCCAATTGCATTTCTAGGAAATGCTGCCCTTTGATCTCCATTAGAATGAAACCAAGAGGAATGCTGGATATAAAGGGGAGGGTAATTTTTCCCCTCACTTGGCATTCAAGACCAAGTTGGGGCTCACCTAGCTTACTGGCTCTCTGACAAAGTCATTCATCATAGTACTGAAAGGACTTCTGCAAGCTTGCCCTGTGCAAAAAAAAAAGGGGGGGACAGGAATGAAGCAAGTTCCAAAAACTCTTGCAGTACTATGCTGAAGGACTTTGCCCTCAGCCAATAAGCTATAGGGAAAATAGCTTTGGATATCCAGCACTCTTTTTAACTACAGGATTAAATAGTCTATGGACCACAATACCCACCACACAGCACGGAGATGGTCTGGTGATCCAGTCATGATCTCAGCATTTCTGGCAGCTCTGGCACCTAAGCAGCTCCTGTACTTTGGAAACAAAATTGTCCTACTTTTCCAAGGATATGTTTTAACCTCTGAAAAATTGCAGTCACATTGTATAGAGATTTTCCTAGCAGCTGGAAGAAGGGGGAGGTCATGAAAGAGAGCGGCCATAATTGTGCTTTCACCAGGAGGGCAGAGAACAAACCGTGAGAGAGCTATCCAGGTAAATGGCACTATAGATGTGGCATATAATTTGTGGCAATTTGCTACAGCAATCATTTGATTCGCAGGAGCAGTTTGTGAACAAATGTGGGCCTGATTGGAACTACTGCCAGTCCCAGTTGTGTGAAATATACCCCAGTTCATCAGGCCACCACGCAGTTTCTTTATTTGTGCTACCTTCTGACAGTCAGTTTAGAAAAGGTGGATTGGAGAAGGCTTGGAAACACAAAGTCCACACACATTGAGGGAATTCACACTTACCTCCCTTGGGACACTGTTCAGGAAAGTTAAAATCAAGCCCTGTCCAAAACCTACCTGAAACTTACCCTGCAGCGGAGTAAGTGCAGACGCTGCCATCCAGCAGCATCAGCCTTGCTGTACAACGGCCTTGCGCATATGGCTGTTGCTACAGTAATCGTGCAATGTAATGCTTGACTGAGCAAACACAGCGAAGGTTCCATAACCCCCCCACAAAAAAAACCCCACAAAAATCCAAACTATCAATGATAAGAGTACGTCATCCCCCGTTATTTTCAATGCAGATGGAGGAAGTCAGACCACTTAAAGCACTCTGCTCACTGCCTTTGCCAAATCTTTGTCACTGTACGTATTTAAAACTCTTTTTTTTTCTATTGCCTTCCCCCCCTCCCCCCCCCAGTTCTGGATCAAATTACAAAATACCACTTGATACTTCAAATGTACTCATTATTGCTTTTATTAATTGTGTTTACACCAAAGCATAGTTCTTGACTGTGATGACCTAATACCACTATTGTCCAGTAACATCAAAACAGTGCTATGCTCACATACAATACGAGTTAAGTATTGTAGCATATTGTCATACCTATACTTCCTGTGCTAGGGTATAAGCAGAAATATTGAGCAGAACGCATCTTTCTTAATGCTCTTTCAATGCCTCAGCATGTTTACACTTCACCAGAAACAAACCCAGCCTTACAAACATGCATATTTCATGTGAAGCGATTCACAAGAATGTCCTGCCACTCCTGTTCCAACTTCAGGCCAATGTGTGGTCTTAATACCTAGAGGACAGAGCACAAGTGGGGAAGACACCTTGAGTACTGGCAACAGGGATCGGTGGTTGAGCAACCGCAATAGTTGCACATGCGTGGTAAATGTACAAGTAAAGCATCAAGATCCTATATAGGACATAGTGTAATGAAGCAAGGCTAAGGTGCAAGTACTATATGTATCCTATAATATTTCTTTGGCACTGTCCAGAAGCCTATTCAGACCTGAAAGATACATCACAGAGATAGGTGGTTTTGGCCTTTCCTGCACATACCTGCATTAGATCCAGATTTTGTGGACATGTGGGTCAGATCAGCAACATCTACACTGCTGGCACGGATTGGGTCCACACCACCCGATGGCTGTGAAGCTTGTGCATGCTTTGCAGCCACCACCCTCAATGGCTAGACACCTTCAGTCTCAGGCATCAGAATGGGGTTTTTTTGTGGGGGATGATTTTTTGGCAGCACCAGGTAATTCCAGATCCAAGATGCATACTATCTGCATTCCTCCATGATACAGAACAAGGCCCTTAGTCTGGTTGTAGACCCAGTTAAATGGATCTACAGTAGATCTGGATTAAGGGCCTCTTAATCCAGTTCTGGTACAGTCTTCTGCAGATGGAGCCAGACTAACAAAGGTCAGGGCTTCCTTGATCTGCATTAGAGTGTGAATGAGGAGGCCCAACATCCAGACTGAGGCCACTGCATCTGGATTTACAAGTGCAGAACAGGCCTTTGATATAACCTCCTTCAATAAAACCATTATCTTATTTGAAGTACTGTGTAGACTTGTTATATGGACCTCAGCAGCTAGACATACCTACTGATAAATTTTTCAGAATGCGGAGATGTGACTTACTCTTCCTGGGACTATTAAGAATCATAATAATTTATTATCGTGGCAGAGGCATGCCAAGAAGAGATGTTGCCTCTGGGAGAAGTCATTGGTTTCCCAAAAAAGCCAGACAGCAACATAACACTGTGGTGCATGTAGAATGTTTTATTTATGTAGGTTCTTCTCCCGTCAAGATCTGTGGACTCTTCAAAAGGAGAAGATTCTCTTAATCACTATTTCTTGGAGCAATCTTTGGGGTCTCCAAAAGCCCAAGATTCTTGGCATCCCAAAAGACCATCTCTGAGACCAGATTTAGGTTGTTTCTCCATGGGGCATGCAAAACACCTTGGAGGGGCATCCAAGAGGGTCCGTCTCTACAGCATCCTCCACTCAAGGGCATGAGGGTGCTTGGAGGGACCCAAGGCACAAACAGTTCAGCGCATGAAAAATGACTGAGTTCAATCCTCTTACACTGAACCAGATCCTTGCTGTGGCAAAATGCACCACATTTGCGCAAGGTAGCCCTCTACGTGCCGGCTCAGTGACAGCAACAGAGTTATGAAGGTCCTTGCTGTGCTGTCTGAGGCTGTGAGAGTAGACAGCTCCAGAGAAGGAGCCTCACAAATTGCATTATCTGTAAATTGCTGGGGGGGGGGGGCAGGAGAGAAATAGGCACTAACGCAAGCAATTCTGATCCCAGATCTTGAGGCATAATACTACCCATACAGTCGATCATCAGTACGTGACCCTTGCAGAGTCTCCAGCTTCACCTGGAATATCCAGACAGAAAAGGCTCTACATGTTCAAACTTACTTGCCTGTTCAAGAGCAACTAACTTTTAGATGCTTGACAGCTGACAGAAGGAAAATGATGGGGAAGCCACAAATGCAGTCAGCCAATAAGGTGATGCAGCTTTTGGGATTAGGCCCTTGCTTGTTCAGTATAGCTGTGGCTTCCTCAGTCATCTACTGTCCTTAAATAAGCTGTCAGTTTCCTCAAGTTGCCTGATGTTGAGTAGCAGGTAGCTTGGAATAGGCAATTTTTTTAATCCCCCTTTCCCATATTGAAGACATGTTTATGTCTCTTAGTATGGAGAGAATATGGGAGCAACCCACTCTTAGGATAATGAATCACATTCCAAATTCCTTTTTCTATTATTCTAAACAAGATCCCATGATTACTTCTTGCCACATCCTCACCAGATGCAAACAGCAATCCTGTGCTTACCTTGACACCCACTACACACCTTTTGGGATCAGCTGAAGAGGGAACACCAAAAACCAGCCAAGTAGCCGCCCACATCCTTTTGTTGTTTTTGTATACTTCGCTGCCTTCTGGCAACTCCTGTCAACCTGATCCTAGAAGATGCTTGCTGGGCAAAATATTACAATTAGGGGAGTTCAACACTGTTGCTGGGTTCACCGTAATAGAGAGATTACAGGCTTGGGCTAATTTAAGGGGAGATTGTAATACAGTCTTGATTTTTTTTTCATTTTTTAATTTCCAAATAAGGCTGCGCCCAGACTTATTGATGCTGCATGTCAGAATGTGCAGCCAAGATCGAGTCGTCACACATGGTGGCCAGTACTCTGCAGCAGGGTCACGTTATGGTGACACTACTGAGAATTTACTTAATGCTGATATAGCAGCACTCGCTGCGCAGCATTAAGTACATTAGAAGCTTCCTGCCAGTCTGGACAGGATGGTGAGAACGGCCAACAAGAGCTGGGAAGGCAGCTTAGCTCCTACTGGCTGCCCCATCCACGTGATGTGCACCTCACCCCATGTGATCGTGTGTGCTGCTCTCGGTACTAACAGCCTCCAAGCAAGAAGCTATGGGGGCTGCTTTTAGTGAGGACAGCGAGTCATCGATTTGCAGAGCGAGCAAGCGAGCGAGCAAGGTTATTTTCCCATTCATCCCCTCCGGGAGCGTCCGCATGGCACCAGGACAATACGTGTTAGCCCCTTATTTCGTATGCAGTACACTTGTGAAGTGGGTTTTTTTAAACACGTATTGACTCCCGTGTGCGACGTATTAGGGCTTTGTATGCGGATGCTCCCAAGGCAGACACGGAATCCTTTTGGATTATTTTTAGCATACAGACGGGCCCCATGAGTACTTAGAAGTAAATACACACTAGGTTCAACGGGAAATGCTTAAGCTGTGATTAGACACAGCAAAAAAGCCAGCATCTCTGAGGTGCCTCTTAAGGTGACTTAAGGAAGGCTCCCAGGTGGGATTGTTCACATACCAGTCTGACCCTCCCACTGTCCTGAATACTCTGTGCTAGAAAAGGTGGATTAGAGGGGGCTTGAGAACACAAAGGGCCACACACTGTGGCTGTGTCCAGACTTGCAATATACTTTGCCATCCCTGCAAAGGTGTTTCCCCTCGGTCAGACCTGACAATCAGAAGCCGCACACGGACAGCACAGTCACTTCCAGTCATCCTGACAGGGCGATCAGAAGCTGTGCCGTTCCAGCAAAGCGACTTCCCGTCAGTCAGATGGGATGCGCCATTGCCTGCACCGGGACACAGCATATTATCCCCAAAGAAGCAAAGTAAACAGCATCTTTTTACTTCACACCCTTCAGTTAGATGCTGCGCCACTGCTGAGGGCAGAAGAAAGCTCTACTGCTTTGAGATAAGTCTGGACGCAGCCTGTGTCTCTGAGACACCTCTGAGGCGCCCCTGGTGTTATGTCTAAATACAGCCTTACTCCCTAGTGTTTATTCTTAGGGCAGCAAAATTCAAATAAAGTCAGCAAAAACTATAATGTGCAAGTTGCAATACAACTTTTGAATGACAAAAAGGTATGTATGTCCTCACAGGACATCTTGCCAAGGTTTACTCATATGTTAAGAATGAAATTCAACAATGTTGGGAAGCAGAGCAACATAAAAAGAGGTCAGGGATTTGGCAAGCCAAAGTAAGAATGCAGAACAGGTTTTTTTTCCTTTTAAAAAGGTTATTAGACAGTAACCACTTGAATGGTATACACAATACATATAAACTCTGTCAGAAGATACATATTTATGTATATATAAATAGATTAAAATACAAAATATGTGCTTATTTTTCTTACTCTTCATAAAGGTTATACTTTACTTTTCTATTGCTATATACTATTTGATTAAACATCCTTTTCAAATTTAGTGCAATTCACAGGGAGCTTACCTTTCTGACACCAACGATCTATATCAAATTTCTTAATAAATGTGATGCCTGAGATTAGGATAAGAAATATAGTTAGGGACAAAAATACTTCAGAGTCACCTATGTAGGTTCCTTTTAAGTACCAAGGTTTCTTCCCCATAGTCATATGGACTTCTGCAAAATTTCTCCAGGGTCAAAAATAGATGACTATGCTCATATTTTTTAAAATTAAAAAAATAAAGTTTTTCAGATTAGGATTGCCCTGTCCCCTTCCAAGGATAATACTTCCCAGAATGGGAAGTGCCCAAAATGGTACCCTATCCTGTTCTCCTGAGAGACCTCAACATCGTCATCTGGCATACTGGTGGGACCCTTTCTGGTGGAACTCCAGGAAACACCACCAGAAGTGGCATACTGCTGAAAAAGGCCCTCCATACTGCTGAAAAAGACCTTCCAAGAGACTCCTAAGGATGAGAAGTTTTGTTCCTGGACCTCAGATTCTGGGTGCCAACTCCAGAAGGTAGGTCCAGTCTTCAGAGCTAGCAGCTGTAACAGGGCAGACCTTCTGAAAGGTGGATTGTCATGTCCCAATCCAGCAGCAACCCATCCCAGAGTGCAACAAATGGCATATCCTAGGCTACTGAAGGTTAGTGCTTATAATGAGTGCCAAAATGGCCTATAATTCAAAAGATTCCCCAGGGAAGCCATGACAGTTTAAACCCATGCAAAAATCCATAAAAGCTTGTGTTTAGAGAGGCCTAGATTATAAATTCACACATTTAACCACTGTGTCCAGTGTTAATGGATGATATAACAAAAGCAGAAGTGGATGCCTTCAACTGTTTAAACAATTTCACAGGTGAACAATATAGTCTATTCAGAAGCAAATCCCACTGAGTTCATAGTGCCTTCTCCTGAGTATGCAGGCATAAGATGCAACATTATGGCTTGATCTGAGTCTATAGGTTTTTATCAAGACACGCTGTAGCATATAGCAATGTCATGTGCAGTTCTGTCTCTTTTTTCTGTTTTTAAACACACTAAATGCTAGCTAGTCTTCAGCCTTAACATCCTCCTTTCTTCCTTCAGCAAATTCTCATAGACAGGTACATGTACGTTCTTATTTCTACAAGCCACTCTGCAACCACATTTTTAGAGCAGGGGTAAATATAAGAACAGAGCCCATTACAGACACCACTAAAAATAACCACAGGAAGATGCGGTCAAGAACCTGGGCTACAAACTTCCAGTCTTGCACAACCTACAAGAGAAAACATTGGTTAGTATTTTCATTCTCAGTGCAAAGCAACTTCAGAGTTTGACTGCATTCACATACTATTTTTAAACATATCTGATGCAACTTAGATATGGGTTAAAACTGAATCATAGGTGGGATCATTCACATGTTAGTGAGACCCTGCCCCTCTCGTGAACATTCTAGGCTAGAAAAGGTGGATTAGAGATGGGAAGAAGTCATGAGGGTCATACACTTCTGTCTCTGAGGGCCTTTCCATATTGGTCACTAAATACCCATTAAGCACCCATTAAGGATGGATTTGAAAAACCTTGTCCACAGTACAACACCCATTAGAGACACATGCGTCCCTAATGGTACTTGTGCTCTAAATCCGTATCATCGGAGGACACATCCACACATGGCTGGGAGAGAGAACACATGTGGGCAGGACAGGAAGTCGCCACGTTGAGTGAGGAGGCGGCAGCAAGCCGCCACGTTGAGAGAGGCAGCGGGAGGAAGCTGCCATGTTGAATGAGGTGGCGGCAGCAAGCCGCCATGTTGAGAGAGGTGGGAGAAGCACAGTCCAGCCATGAAGTCCCTCTCACACAGGCTTCGCATTGGGCAGGCGCCCAGCTACAGCGGCAGAGGGACAGCAAATCTGAATGTAGCGATTCCATGCACAAAAAGCAGGCTTCAGTGCCAGGCAGGCACTGGATCTCGGACACGCTGCTGATTGGTCTGCACACGGCAGGAAAGGAGCGGTGATTGATGACTGAATGCTCCAATCACACGGCTCCTCGGACCGCCGTCTGGAAATCTGTCCTACTGCGTCCGCACTGGCAAGGCATCGCAATCCGTCCTTCCCAAGTGAGTGTGTAAGTATGGGCCCTTATTAGATCCATATCTACTTAATGCTGATCTTGCTAAATACCCATTCCATAAATCCGGACTTACTTAATCCGTATTTCGGAGGGCCAGTGCAGAAAGACCCTGAGACACTTCTGAACTGACATTTTTGCTATGTGTGCACACAGCCTCAGTTGTTTTCTGCAACTATTAGGTTTGATGAACCAAGTTATGATTCTCTTTTTTAAAAAGCCTTCTTCTCTTTGCATTTGGTATTTAGCAATGATCAGTTACTGAAAATTTATCATGTATTTTAGGCATTCATAACTTGCAAATCACCATATGCATCTAGGATTAGGTGATAAATGTTGACTTTGGAAACAATGATCTGATTCTAAAAGGTACTTCTTGCACTCTTGATCAATCTGCATTACATAACACAAATAAGGTGTGAATGAACAATAACTGATAGTAAGTATGGTCACCATCAGTTGTGTGGGAAACCAGAAGCAGTAGAGCAACAGGGGGCACATTCACACCTAAGTTTTAATCCAGCTCCAGTCTACCTTCAAATTGACAGAATGTATCAGCAAAGTGACAAGCTGTTTAGATAAAGTGGAAAGAAAGGCCCTGGTCACACAAGTCTAAGACAGGACGGCCTATTCATTAATTTGATCTGAGGTTGTACCAGTGCTGGTCACACCTAGATTGTTATAGATCATCCTCAGGCCATCCAGACCTTGGACTGCATCAGTCACACCTATCTCCGAGATCAACCTGAGTGTCCTGTTGGCTCTCCACCCCTTTTCCTGCCTCAAATCTATCTCCTTTCTCGTGGGATGCCATTCTGTCAGTCAGGGGAGGCAAGGATATGAGTTTTTTAAGCCTGCTCCCTACCTCTAACGGGGGTAGGCCAGCTTGGAAATCGAATTAAATAAAAATAATGTAACACAACCTGAAGGCAACCTTAGGTCATCCTAAACTACTTGTGTGACCAGGGCCACAATAAACAGTCTCTTTGCTGATGTGTTCTCTCACTCTGAAAGTGGACTGAAGCTAGATTAAAGTTTAGGTATGAACACAGCCAGGGAGAGGAATAACACTGGTTGGCATAGGGCATTTAATTTCACTGAACTATGTTCTGATTCACTAGGGATCAGAATGCTTTTTCAGCCAATCAGAGGAGGGGAAAGGCACTGCCCTTGGCCCTTTCTGCACTGAGCCTTATTCCAGATTATATCTCGGAATAGGGGCCTGCCAGCTCCATGATAGTGTAGACTTTGGTAGGTCCTGGATGGGTCTCACCACGGTCTGCACCAGCATGCAGATGGCAGGTCCCTATTCCGAGATATAATTCAGAATAAGACCCAGTGCAGAAAGGGCCCTTGTTAGAACATAAGAACATAAGAGAAGCCTTGCTGGATCAGGCCACAGCCCATCTAGTCCACCACTTCAGTTTCCCCCAGCGTGACTCAATGGTAAAACAACAAGGATTGTCATCTGGCAGATTGTGCAAGGCTGAATTCAAACCATCTTGAATTAACATACCTGCCTGATGAAGTGTTCCTTTTTAACGTGCCTGGAGATATACTTGATGGAATCTGCAGCCTTTTCCAGGAAAGCAATCACAACTCTTTCTCCATCTTTGAACTGCTTGCTGTGTTTATGCTTCCTTGTCACCTTTTGCTTCTGTGTCGCGTCAGGGTCAGAGATCGAATAGCGATCGACGTGCCCTTTCATGCAGAGCAGCCTGGGAAGCTTTTGGAGGAAAAGCCTTTTCACCCACGGAGCCATTGGGTGGTAGGTGGCCGAAGAGCGGTGGTGCACGTTAATTACAAACACAGTCACAATGATGGACAGGGTTACAAAAATCATGATGAACAACAAGTATTCCCCAATCAAAGGTATGACTTTGGAGGACGAAGGGATGATCTCTTCAATGACCAAGAGAAAAACGGTAAGGGAGACCAAGACAGAAGTTGACAGCGAAAGTTTTTCTCCCTCATCTGATGGCAAGTAAAAAACAAGCACAGTCAGGAAAGACAATCCCAGGCACGGGATTATTAAGAAGAGAGTATAAAATAGCGGGAGACGCCTTAAAACAAAAGAATACGTTATAAAAGGATACGAATACAATCCATCTTTTCGGTTTCCCTTCATTCCCTTCGCATTTAGGATTTCCCATTCCCCATTGTCAAAGAAATCTGTCCTGTCCACATTGTCATCAACGAGTATTAAGTCAACCATATTACCATCGTAGGTCCAGGATCCAAATTTCATAGAGCAATTCTGCCTGTCAAATGGGAAGAAGGTCACATCCATAGTACAGGAACTTTTGTAGCTGGCTGGAGGAGTCCAGACCACTATCCCATTGTATTTGACAATTGCTTTAGTCATCAATGAACCTTCAAAACGCCCATCGGCACTAAAAAGAGGAGGGGAGAAAATATCATCGTCATCATTTCTATTCCTTTTGATTTGAAAAAGAAAAACTCTTGAAAGGAGCTTCAGATATCTTCCAAATATCTTTCTTTTATTTGCGTTACTCTCTGTAATAGACAGTCACCCAGGATAAAGACACTATGGTCCTGTTCCCAAGCAATTTAAAGTCTGCTAAAAATCTTTTGCCTCTGAGCGCCCCCATGCCAGGTTTTTTAACGAGCTTCCAGAGCTACAAAAGCAGGAAAACCCACGACAAAAAAGTGCCCTTTAAAGAAGAGTTTCAGTGCTCTTTCTGGAAGTCGCGGGTTTTCCCCACATTTACCTTGGGGACGCTCTGTGGCAAAAGGGGCGGGGATTGCTGCCTGCACACACAGCCATAAAGCATTCACACATCTCCCAGAAATGCTGCAGCTTCCCTTCCTTTGCTTTGTAAAGGTCAGAACTTTCAAAGAGCCAGAATTGCTCAGAATTGCAACAATGTTATCAGGTGTGAAGTGGGTGATCTGTGAAAGTGTTAAGAGTAAATGAGCGCACGATCGCATGGCCGATGGCTGCATCCAAGCCATTTCGAACAGAGAACAGAGTGAAAGTAAGTGCTGAGAGTGAATGAGCGAGCGATCACTCCCTTTGCCGGCACGGGAAGCCATTTTGGGGGACGGAGATCTGGCTATTTTTCCTTTGAACAAGAGAGGGGGCAGGGAGAAAAACTGCGTGGAAAGTAAACACCCTTCTGTGGGGACAGAAGGTGCATTTTAAATGCACATTTTGCTGAGCCTC
>MTQE01000390.1:4389494-4403210 GCA_014337955.1 Aspidoscelis marmoratus
AAAAAAAAAAGAATGTGGACAGCAGGCCTCTTATTTCAGGATATAATCCAGAATAAAGCCAAGGGCGAACAGGCTCAGTGTCTGTAAAGGGAGAAGAAACAGTATATTCCCATTTAACCAATGGCCAGGTCAAAGAGGTGCGTCTTCACTGCCTTCCTAAGCACGTACAGTGAAGGAGTCTGACGTACCTCAAGGGGGAGACTGTTTCATAGCCTAGGGGCCATCACTGAGAAGGCCCTCTCCTGGGTGCCCACCCCTTTTGCTACTGAGGGTGGTGGGACAACCAGGAGGGCCTCCCAGATGTTAAGGCACGAACAGGTCAATACAGAATAAAGCATTCCTCTAGATATAATTAAAGTGTTTGGGGACATTATTTTTTTGATTGCTGGTATCATGTCTTGTCTTAATCTTTTAAAATTCGTAAACAAAATTCTTCAAATATTTGCTTTCAAGAGGTTAAGAGAATGTAATGTTAGTTAGACCTTCCTGTGGCTCATTGTATTATTGAAAGTTAGCTGTTTTTGTTTATTATGTTATATATCTGATTATTGCTGAATATGTAATTTTATATCCCCTTTTTATTGTTGATAAAATCAGTAAACTGTTTTAAAAATTGCTTTTTTAAAAGAAGCGTAGAAATATTCTAAAAACTTTATTGTTTTTATATATTTATTGACTTTAACATGATTACCTTCCACCAATAACATTACATTTTGCAAATAGCGTTGCATAGAAATATTTTAAATGCATTCTAACAAGCCATATTAAAAAGTGTAGCAGGAACAGAAGTTGTCCAGACCCTGAGACACTCACAGCCATAGATATTAGGTGCATCCCAGATGGGACAAAATAGCACCATTATGGCACTGCTATGATGGTCATCACCTCATGTATTGTAGTCAGCCCCACCAGAGTCCTGCTTTTTCATCCCCAAAAAGTGCTAAAAACTATTGCTAGAAAACTCTGGTAATAGGTTCCTGAGCAATAGCGCTTTTCTGGATGGAGCACTTCCTCCCAGCACACATTTGTGGAGGCTGAAACAGCCAGCCACGCATTCATGGAGTTGTTCATGTGCACATCTGGGAATGTGATATCAGCTGAATTATGTAGATGCACATGACCAAAGACAGGTAGGCAGTAATTCCAGTACATAGAAACATATACACAAACCTTGAAGCCCTAATATGAGATATGTCTTCTTCTGTTGTTGAGACTCTTTGGGCCTTGGGTAGATAGGGGAGTCACAGCGGCCACAGGTAGCCAACCTGGGCTTCATCTCATCCCATGTCTCCTGATCCTCCTGTAAGTCAACACAAAGGGATGCTAAGGAGCTCAGCACAGCAGTTAGCTTACAGGTGGATTGGGAAGCATGGGTCATGACATGGGCTAGGTTGGCCAGGTAGTGCAAGTTGTGCATTGACATGGCTGCTTTTTAGGGTCCCCAAGAAGTTCCTTGCCGAGCATGGACTTGCCCAGATCAGTCACCTTAGGCCATGTCCCAAACTGACACTCAATCCTCACCCCCTGCCCACCCACCCCACCCCACCCCTCAGGGATCAGGAACTACTTTTCTACTCCATTTACCCGATCTATTAGAGACACCCTGCCCTAGCATTTATAACACAAAATATTCTGGGAGTGCTTTGACAGTAATGTACCTTGCTGCCCCTGAATGGAAACAATAACTGATGCCAAACATATCATAAAATACGTTTTAGAACCCTTATACTCACTTTTCAAACAAAACAATATCTGGTAGCCAGAGGGATTCAGATGGGACGCGGATTGCAGTGATCCCACCATAGTCCTCAGGATTCCAGCACAATTTGTGATCAATCCATTCCTGCAATAAGTACCAAAAGCAGAACATTTGCATCTTCCATTGCACAATGAGATAATTAATCCACGGAACAAAATAACAATTAATTCTAGGGCATCCATCAACTTTGTAAACATCAGAGTCATACACTTGGGTTTCCCTCACTACACTAAAATCTTATTGTGCGATTTTAAGTAGAATCCACTGATATGACCGAACAACACACTGAAAATCACTTATTGCACTTCAAGTGTGCACTTCTCTCAAAACACTGAAATAATTAACCCTTCCCCATTGAAAAGTCCCCCCTAAAAAACTGTGGCCATGGTCACACAAAAGTGTTAGATTGACCTGAGTTGGGCCCCCAGCCCTGTCACTCCTATTAATTTTATCTAAGCCGTATTCCAAGCCATCCTACACCCGTTAAACTGCCCTAAAATGTAGTCCTGTTTTTACAGGACTGACACAGACTCAGGCCGGCCTGAAATTCCTGTCTGTTTTCTGCTTCCTCACATGTGAGTAGGGTGATGGCCTAAAGGAGGCAGAACTGTGCTGTGGTGGGTGGTGCCCACTATTTCCTTCCGGCCAATCAGCGCATGCCGAGTTCGTCAGGCACCTCCCTTTCTCTCCTCCGTTTGTGTATGATTCCTCTCTCTAGTGTTTTTAAGCAAATTTATTTTTATTATTTTAAAAAATTTAATTGTAAGGAGAAGAAAAGCACATTGCAAAGGAAGGGTGTGTGTGGAGGGAATGCTGAGTTTGATTCTGCACTCCTCCGTGAAGCCAGCTGAGCTCTCAAAGCCCCACCTACCTCCCAGGGTGTCTGTTATGGGGAGAATAGAAAATCCTGTCAGCCACTGAGTCCCCTTAAAGGGTGAGGAAAGTGGGGTATAAAAGGCAACTCTTCTTCCACCTATTTCTGTTGTAAAATCAAGCAAAATTAATCAGAGGGTTTTTGAATATTCTTCGGGGCCTGGGAGGAAGGATTGCATTGAGTAAGGTGCATTAGAAGAAAAATAAAAACCAGCTTGGTTGGAGCTTATTATTTAGCATCTTGATCAGCAGGCATTAGCAGATGTAAATCTTTGCTCCTCATCTCTGAATACTTGGTACTTAAAGCACAGAAACACACCCAACCACTTTTTTCTGGTCAGTTGGCAGTCTAAAGTCAACTTCATACTGCGGTGCATAAACTCTAGCTGTCAGTAACACGAGGGGGGGGGGAAGCACCTCACTACTTACATTTATTATTTATAAGTTTTTAGGTTGCCTGGGGGAAATGCAGGAGGTAGAATGAGTGTGCTATCTAAAAATCAATATCAGTTGTGAAAGCCAGTCTAGGCACAGGGCTCTCACAAAGCCCAGTTTTTTTATACTCCATAATATGCACTATGCTAACTTTTTAGCAATTGAGGGTTTTCAAAGCCCCTAGACATTTGCATCACTTCTCCCTTTCTTAAGGATTCCAGAAGCTATCAGTATGTTGGAGAACTTGACCCATGTTTATCATTTCTGCCATTTACTGGAGGAGTGAAAATTAACCATCTTTTTCTCTAACAAAATAAGATACAGTAGAAAAAATCAGCAGAGCAGTAGAGAAAGATTGGGAAGTGGTAGCCCACTGAAGTCAGTACATTTTAGAGCAAATATGCACCTTAAGTTGATCCGCTCCAGGTCATTGCATAAGAAATGCCTTACTGGACTCATCAGAGGCGTTTTTGCACCAAGGCGAAGACACCTCAGAACGCTTCCCCCCGAACGGGTTGAGAACACTTTCCTGTTCTCATGAGGGCAAGTAAGGAATGCTTTGAGAGCAGTTCCCTTACCTGCTGTTCGGGGGGGGGAGACCCTCCCCCGGGCTGCTCCCATTGGCTCCTATGGACCCAGTGTGGGCAGGCCGGGTGCCTTCTTTCCCTGCTTTCCTACTCGCTCCTGAACCCCAGATCGGGCTCCAGAGGTGGGCAGGAATGCCAGCCAAAAGCCCCCAACCTATCCCCAGGGTCGTGTGCGTGTGTGAATAGGGTTTATGTTCACCTGCAGGCCCGATTCTGTGTAGACTAGACTAGGCTGTTCTGAGCATACTCGAGGGGGCACCCCCTCATTGGCTGGGCACCCGCACTTGCTCAGATGGCCAGTTGAGACCAGGCAGGTGCCCAGACAATGAGGGGCCACCCTCTCGAGCATGCTCAGAATGGACGGGCCTAGTCTACACAGAATCGTCCTGCAGTAGAAGGTAAGCCCCATTCACACACGTGCACGACCCTGGGGATGAGTTGGGGGCTTTTGGCTGGCGTTCCTGCCCACCCCCGGAGCCCAATCTGGGGTTTGGGAGCGAGTAGGAAAGCAGGGAAAGAAGGCATCCGGGCTGCAAACACTATGTCCATAGGAGCCAATGGGAGCAGCCCGAGAGCATGTGAATGCTTTCTCTCTGAGACAGTTCGGAACGCATAGAGATGGTTTCAGAGCACTTGTTAGTGCTCTGAAACTCGAACCCATGGAGGGCAAGTTGGGACACTTGCAGGTGGCCCGGAATGGATCCCGCCACCCGCAAGAGTGAATGCTGCATCCTAACATGCTCCCCATGCGTTCGAAAACCCCTTGTGCGAAAAGGCCTTAGGTCTAGCAGTCTAGTCTCACAGTGGCCAAGCAGCTGCATAGAGAAGCCCACCAGGAAGACATGGGAACACAGTTTCCTCAGCTTGCAGTCTCCTAGCACATGGTCCTCAATGATGTCCCACCTCCTAATGCCTGCAGAACTAATAGCCATTCATAGCCTTGAGTTCCATGGATGGGCCTCAAGCTTTTTTGAAGCCACCCAAGCCACATACCACATGCTGTGGGAGAAAATTCTAAAGATTAACTGTGTGCTGTGTCTTAAAAGAGGGCATCAATCTAGTGAGGAGGCAGTGAAGATGCGCATGAGCTCAAAACTGAAGGTTCCATCTGAATCAGATCAAACCTCACTGAGTTTGGTTTGACCTAGAACCATTTCAGACAGGCTGACCTTGATCAAAATGAAACAGTTTTACTAACAGTCCAGACATTTCCTGTTACAACCAAGAATTGCACAGTTCTTCCACCACCAACAACTTCAGAACATGCAGTATTATGCAAGAGCGCAAATTCTCAGTTGTAACAAAAGGGGCGGGTCGAGTCATTTTAGATCAAAGCCCTTTTGAATGGGGGTCTCTCAGTTCAAACTGAACAGGACTGAACCAAGCAATCCCATTCAAACTGCTCTAAAATGAACTAAATTTGCACTTCTCTAGAAAGCAGAGCTTCCAACCATTCCAGCTGAAACCAATTCACACCATTTCTAGTGAAATGAATTTCATCAATTCATTGCGGCACCAGGCCACACACAACCTGTGCCAGCACAGAGATGAAGACGGCAGCTTTTAAAAGAAAAAACTTTTTCTTGAATCTGATCTGTGGAAACGCTGGGTTGACAGTGCATCAACATAGCTTCAGGCCTGCCTGCCAGTCTCTGCATCCATACGCCGGCATTTTTTAACATGTCTGAAAATACTTTGAAACATTTCAACACAGTGGACATTGAAATGTGAGTCTATAAGACACAAAGAAGATTTTCCAGATTTCAGGAGCAGGACCAAAATTCTTACTCAGATGCCTTAGAAAATTCAGTCATTCCCAAAATCCATTTGACAATGCCCTCTGGCATACTTATTTGAATCTGGTGCCAAATTTCAACATCAGTCTACCATTTGCTGCTTCTTTATGAATACATCACCTAGCATTCAGGCTGTGTCTTTAGGATGCAGTAAAGGCACTTTTTTTTCACACAGTCTGGGAATTATGATTAAGTAGTACTATTTTGGGATACCCCCCAGGGAGAAATCCCTACATAAATCAGGCCAATACCATATGTGGTTTGGATGCAGGGATTAAAAATAAGCGGGATAAAAACAAATCCACTGTCAACAAATTGCATAATTTTTTTTCACCCTTACTGATAAGGATTAAGGAAAAGGAGAAAGGGGATTGGAGGAGAGAAAACGATGGAGATAAAAGGGTAAAAGAATTCTATTTGGTTGCCAGTTACTAGTTTGTATTAAAAGGTGTTTTTTCATTCTGACCTCGGTCTGATGAATACACGTCTAAGAACAGGTTCCACTGAATTCAAAAGGTGTTTAGCTCATTCGCCCCTTAGTTTTTGTGAGGTGGGGGCTCCATCAAAATGATGCAAATTTAAAATTTCACAAAAATCAAGAGATGGAGCAAACATCTAATTTCACACACATCAAGCCTGGTCATACCACAACTAAAGGACAATCGTTTTTAGGACACTTTGGGGAACTGAGTTCACAAAATGGCAGGCCACACTAATGGTATAAGGCTCACTGAGACTGCCTTGCTTTGTCTGCACCTTTAATTTCCTGACCTCAATCCCCACCCCACCCATCCTTCTCCTCCTCTTCCCTCTGCGATTGGGTAGAGTTCCGCCAATTACATTTTGGCCTCCCAGAGGAGGGTACACCCACCTCTCCCTGCCAAACCCCCTTCCCCTCTCTGAAAAAATATTAAGATGTGTACTGTTAACACAGCTTGTGCAATTGAGGGAGGCACAGCTGTAACCCTTGGCAGGGTTATTGCTTTTGATTAGGAAAATCTACAGGGTGGGTGCGTGTTCTCTTTGACTGGCCAGCCCTGCACCCACTTCTGCAGCTACACAGACTACATGCTTTGGCCCTGCTCAGGATCAAAGGGTCTTCTGCACTTGTACCTGGCCTCCCTCTTCCTGTTGTGGTGGAGGGATATGGCACCAGAAGCACAATAGACACGCAGACACACTCTTCTTTCTCTTGGGCATATTTCTCTCTCTTCACACAAACACACACACACACACACTTTCTATCACACCTGTGCTCTTCTCTCTCACATGCATGCATAAGTACATCAGCCCACACCTCCTTCTCTTTCTGCCTCATGGGCGCCACCCCCTCTGTTCCCATAGGAGCAGCAGTGAGGCTCCTGGGTCCTTGCCCTACAGGCTTCCCCAGGTCCCACCACCACCACTGCCACTTTCAGTTACACCCAATGGGCCATATCAGTGCCCTCAGAAAGACGTGGTGCTGGTTGCATAGGGCACATGTCCCATTTGGCCATGAACAGGGGCAAAGACGGAGAGTACCCCATCCATGTGGAGGTTCCATGCAGCTGCATTTTACAGTCTGAACCCTTGGAACAGAAGATAGCCTAAAATCTGATTAAATATCATGCCTGACCCTGCCCTCAATCTATTTTGAGCCCATTTTTCCGATAGTAATGTTGACCGAATAGAATTAAACCTGATTATTTGGTTTTATTTTATTTTAGCATGGAATGTGTCTCAGTTTACATTATTTTCCTCAGCTACATTAACGTTACAATTCAGGGAACCATCCTGATTGGGAAACCATTGGTGGTGGCAATATTTACCAAGGAGATGCTGAACATTAAATACAGTTGGGGTTTGCCCAGTACCATTTGTCTATATACCCTGATTCTTAAGATAAGCTCTTTCAGCTTAAAGTCTGGGGGCTTATATCAAACTTAGCATGCAAATCGAGCCAGTGTAAGCACTTAGTGTACAACAGTGATGCATATATTACTAGAATAACTGTGAGGTCTTGTCAGAACTCAAGTCAAAATAATCCACTTCGTCCAAATGTAGAAGAAGCCTTTATTCAAGACTCTAGGACCCACAGCAGAACTGACTTCAGCCACATCCCCATTATAAGCTTAATCCATTTTCCCTAAACCGAAATAATAGAACTGGATGCAAACACGAATTTGCCTGATCCCATTACTTTCAACTCAATCGTGTTCAATCCGGATTCTGACTCAAAGGGGGACTCAAGTGGCTACTTTCTAAAAGCTGCTTTTTGGGGCTGCCCTGCCCTCTTCCTCCTGGCGTGAACACGCCACCCATAAAGCACCCCTTCATGGAGCCTGGCTGGGTGGCTGAGTGGCTGCCGCTTGCCTGGATGGAGGAAAAACGGCAGTAGGCAGCCAGCGATTCTTTCCCCTCCTTTCCCCATTGCCCAGGGCACACAGCAGCAGCAGCAACTCAAGCCCCCTTGCTTTAAACATTCACACATCTCCCAGAACCTGCAGCTGCTTTCCTCCCTTTCCCTTTCTAAAGGTCAGAACTCCAAAGAGCTAGAATTGTGCAAAATTGCAACATTATTATCAGGTGTGAAGTGTGTGGATTGCTACAGTGTAGCAGCTGCTGTAAAGAGTGGATTTTTACACTGAAATCACTATCTTTGGAAGCAAGCTATTGGGGGAGGGAAACCCTAAACATGGATTCTCATCCCTTAAAATGGTACGGTCCCCACAGTAAAAAAAATGTAACACATATCAAGCGCACGAACCGGAGTGAGACCTGTTGAAATGAGGGTTAACATTTACAACGTTTTGGGACAATTTAACACGCAGAAAGTGTGTTAAGCCAAACTGACGTGGGGTCTGCGAGGATTGAAACCGTACTGAAACTGAATTAAGCTTGTAATGGGGATGCGGCCTTCCTGTGCTGAAAGTAGTTCCTCTGATTATGGCATACACTTCCCGCTATTGTGAATCAAAGCAGAGCCCTTCTCTAATTCTCTTGCCAGCAACAACTTTCCAATCTTGAGTATCTGGGCCTGGGAGTGTCCGCAATTCATGCTTCTCCCACCCCCACCCCCCACAATTCCATTCAACGTGGCACTTCTCCCTCCAGCTCATCCATATACCTTTCAAGGTGCCGTTTACAGGCATAGGTTTCAGCATAGGTTTCTAGCTTAATCTGATGTATACCTTCTTCATGCAATACACAACACCACAATATCATGCTTCTGATAATTCAGCAACTGTCGTGAAGTAAGCCTGACAATAAGCAAAGATTTACACACTGTTGTACATCACTATTCCGAAACTCTATTAATAGGTTTCACCTATCTCTTCTATGCTTACTTTTTTGGGGGGGGAGGGGCGGAGGGCAGGAGATAAATAATGAATTAATGAAATAATAACAAAAATATTACTATTAGGACATGCCATCATGCCTTCCTATAATAGACTCTGAATATTTTATTAAAAACATCCATTCTACTAGATTTACAATGTGAGTTTCAAAAAAATCCCCACGTACAAAGGCTGTAATGACCTTCCTTTCCTACTCACGCTAGGCTTCTAAGGGTGTGCCCTATTTTTAACCACAGAGCTCAGATAGCAATCTGCAGGCAATCAAGGGAAGTCATTGCTTCTCGGGGAAAGTTGAACATGTGAAGCCATGCAAAGAAGGACTATGGCCAGAATGGAATGGGTTCCTGCACAGCAATCACATTTTTAGGTTGTCTTCACAGCTAAGTTTTAATCCAACTTCAGTCCACTTTCAGAGTGGGAGAATGCACTGGCGGAGTGACAAGCTTTTATCTTTCATTATTATTTAACTCGGAAAATTCACCTTTTGGGTAGATAATGTGGAACGAAATTGACTTGTCATTTTGCTGATGGGTTCTTCCAGTCTGGTCTTGTGGAGATTTCCCAGTTTGATTCCGCACTCCTCCACAGAGCCAGCTGGGTGCCCTTGGGCTTGTCACAGCACTCTTTCTGAGCTTTCACAGCAAAAACCACCTCACATGGTGTCTGTTGTGAGGAGAAGAATAGAAAACAGGGTATAAAAGCCAAATCGTCCTCCTCCTCCTCCTCCTCCTCCTCTTCTTCTGAAGATGGACTGAAGTTGAATTAAAGCATAGGACCTTTTCACACTTGGTCAGTCAGGACATCTCCACATGCTCTGGAATGCTACATCCAAACACTGCAGGGTCACCTCTGTCCCACGGCAGCCCAGGGCAGGCATGGCCATTTGGATCTCCTATAGCTGTGCAACAGTAAAACTACTCCATAGCTTTACCGGGAGTACCTAGAGCATTCCTGGTACAGCCCCAGATGCAGCTTTTGTCCTACATCCTTGTGCAAACACTGCAAGTGACCAGGGCAGCACAACTATGATTACGCAATAGCACACCACAACATGGTTGCGATAGCAATGGTCCAGTGCATAGTAGAAGCTGCTGTCGGCTGTTGCTACACCAACACAGATAATCCAGGACAGATCATCTGTTCTGTGAGGACCACAAGTTACGTTTGTGATGGTGCCAGAACTCACAGTGTGAATGCCACCCACCATCCCTGAATGTAACTGCAGTGGGACACTATCCCACTGCAATTAAGTACAAATTAAGGTGTGAACCTAATCTCAAAGTGCAAATTATGGTATGAACCTAATCTCAAAGTGCCATAGGAAATGCACCCAAAGCTCAGAGTTTGCCAATGCTCCAAAGGCCAACCAAATGCTCCATTTTGTTTCCTGGGTACCTGGGGAAAAGCCAGTATCCAATAAGAATTTTAAAGACATCACTGGGACTAAATTTCCTCATATTTAAAAGTCTTCATTTTCATTGATGACTGACAATGTTGAACTGCAACACAATGCTTCAGGAGAATACACTGCCATGTATTACCTGTTTCAGCCATACGTTAGTTGTCATCAGCTGATTCTTTTCATCCTTTGAGGGTTAAAAAAAAAGAAGCAAGCAAAAGTCACTGATTTCTTCTCTCCATAACAAAAGAAGTAATCCAGTTCACACATTTTTCAGAGACATCCACTTATCAGGAGGACACTTTCTAAATCAGCATACTCAACTGCAGCCTTCCAAATGTTCCTAACTACATCTTCCATCAACCTTGCCAATCTGGGCAATAATAAAGAATGATGGGAGGTGTGGTTCAGTAACTTCATTTGGAGTTAAACCTATGTTAAACTAAATAAACCTCAACTCCTGGCCTTAATAGCCCCAGGACTGAAAGAAATCCAACTGGGATTTTTTTTTCTGGGGGGGTGGGGTGGGGTGGGAGTTCTGACATTAAGGACTTTTGGATTTAAATTATAAAATTGTTTAATGATAAAAAATTAATGATAAAGTATTTATAAATTACTAAATTTATGAGTTATTAATTTATTATTAAATTATTAATTGTTTATAAATTATTAAATTGGCCACAGCTTGAATGTAGGAGACTGAGCTAGCTTACAACTGTGGCTGTTTCCACACTTACCTGACTGGCTGGTCCAGCAGAACCAGACTAGGCTGGATCAGTTCCAGCTGCTGGACAACTCCGCTGTGCTGGAACAAGCCTTCTGCACTTGGAAGGCTGTTCTAGGACAGTCTCTGGGCTGGGCTACGAAGATTGCACAGTCTTTGGAGACAATCTTACTGCTCTCCAATGGAGCTCCCAGGGAACCCATTTCAGGGTCACAATTGTGTGTGCTATCAAAATAGTGTCCCTCTGCTAAACTGGTCCACAGAAGTGTTTCTCTTCCACATACCTCCTGGGTTGGTTTAGTACCTGCTGGACTTCTAGGAAACTTGCTAAAATAGTCTACCAGTATCTCAGTCTAAGTGGCCATGTTGACTTCGCTCTATCCAGTGTAGATGAAGTAGTCTAGCAGAAGGCAGGGCTTCTCATGTACAAAAGGTGGCTGCTAGATCCCTTGCTGGGGGTAAATGCAGAAAGGCTCTGTCTGTGTAAAGGCCTCAAGAATTCCCCTCAAGCACTGAAGCAACATGTGCAGGCCTAGAATATGCAAGCAACGTGAGCAATATGGATTGGCCAGACCTGTGAGTTCCAAGATCACTTCCCTTGCTTAGCAAATAGAGAATTACCTCCTGGCTGGCTGAGATTTAGTTCTACCACTTCTCAACTTCATCAAAACATTAAAAAATTATACTGTAGTGAATCAGTGGCCCATATAGTCCAGAAGCCTGTTGTTGCCACATGTGGAAGCCTGTCAGCTAGAGATGAGCACAACCTGTGTATATTTCCCCAACAGCTGTCCTTTAGAGGTATATATGGCCTCCTATAACAGTCATAAGTTGTGCCCACACAAAGCACTGATGCTAAATTGGTTGTGACACCAACTCTTTCTGTTTACTCATAGTACATATACACCAGAAAACTGCTCGGGCACCCATCAAGCATTTACAGGGTCCACTATGAGACCAAAAAAAAAGGCAGTCTCACTGTGAAACCACACACCTTTCCATCTTCTGCAGTGATAATGGATTATTCTAATAGCCCTCACTTTGTATGAAGAATGAGTGTGCATGGAGAGGGACCATAGAAGTGGGTCTCCAGTGAACACACGCCTGTGTGCTGTTTCAGTGTCACTGTTCATGGGCTATTGCACGTGCAGCCTTCTGCAATACTTGGTTAACTCATTGCTCACTCATGATGCGGGATCACTTATGAATACGTTAATAATAACCATCAGCCCCAGCACAGAAATACCCATTTATGTGGATCACCTACCACATCTACAAGTTGGGATATCTTTAATCCAAAGTATACTTTTATGGTATCATTGGAATGTTTTACTGGCCTGACCCATTTCTGGTATCCTTGAAATAAGTGCCTCAAAAGAGCGTCTTCATTCTCAGCAAACGAACTGAACACAGTAAATGCTGAAAAATAAAAAGTGAAAAGAAAGTGAATAGCTTTCAGGCCACACTTAATTGGTTATTTACTTATTTCAAAAATGTTATATATCCCTTCCCATGGGCCATCTTAAAGCAAACTAATTTGTTTTAAAAACTAAGGGGATAGCTAACACAAGTTAAATTAGATTCCGCTGCAGTGGATTCACGCCAAGTTCTGGATTTGTGTGTCAAATGTGGAATATTTTCAAATGTATCCATGTTTTCTTGCAGAGTGCTTTTTTCAGCATTCTAAGCATGCTGTTTCTTCCAATTTTATTTTTTAGGTGTGTCTATACTGTAGATTTACAGAATCTGGATGCGGCATTTCAGGGGAAAACGAGGACACTATTTCAATTTTTCCTCATGTGGAGAGAACAAATAATCTATGGCACTGAGGGCACTCGAGCCCTTCAGAAATCTCTAAGAAGGCAGCTAGTGCACATTGAGAATGAGGATGGCTCCAAGGACTCTACAGCCTCCTCCAGAAAAAGAGCACAAGGCAACTGCGGAAGAAAATAGGTTCAGCTAGCAATGTGGAGTCCCTTTGAAGGGATCTGGATTAAGCAACCTCTTTACTTCCACCTTTTTGTTGTTGTTGATCTCACCTGCCGCACAGCAGTGAAGGAATTAACAGTAACGGCATCAGCAAAGAGTTTGTGTCTACCTTGACTGCTATGAGGAGGAGAGATGGAGGGGGTACTCCAGAGCTTTCCTGACCAACCTGTGTCCTATTTTGGTGTCACTGTTCATGGGATATCTTTAATCCAAAGTATACTTTTATGGCATCATTGGAATGTTTTACTGGCCTGACCCATTTCTGGTATCCTTGAAATAAGTGCCTCAAAAGAGTATCTTCATTCTCAACAAACAAACTGACCAACCTGTTTCAAAAACCCAGGGTAGTTTTTACCTGTACCCAGACAAGGGTTCAAAGACATGATTATGGCATGGCTATGTTGAGATTGCCACACGTATCTGTGGTAACCTCAGTACAGCCTCACTCTATAGGGGGGAAATTGAGCTTTTTCCTATTTCTGGAAAACCAAATGCTCAGTGTGGGTTTTCCCAAAATAGCATAAAAAACCTGTTTGGAAACTTGACAGTGTGATCCTTACTGAAGAAAATAGCCCCAATGCACGTAGCTGAACACAAGGCAAAATGGTAACTGCACAAGCGCAGAGGGCAGCACATGCACAATTCTAGGTGTTCCACGCCATCAAGACACCCAGATGTGTGTGTGGAGCCAGTGCTGAAGATGTACTTTCCTCACATATTGGTCAGCTGTTGGGACAATTGATCATCCCAAGAGTTTGCTTTTATATATCCTGCTTTTCTCACCCATTTAAGGGGACTCAAAACAGCTGACAAAGC
>MTQE01000390.1:4410395-4425592 GCA_014337955.1 Aspidoscelis marmoratus
ATCCTTAGAATCAGGATCCAACACGATTAAGGTGAAAGTAATGGGAACAGACAAATTCGCGTTTGCAAAGAGGAAGACAGAGGTAGATGACACTGTCCCACTTAAGGCACATCCCCATTATAAGCTTAATCCAGTTTCCCTAAACCGAAATAATAGAACCGGATGCAAACGCGAATTTGCCTGTTCCCATTACTTTCACCTTAATCGTGTTGGATCCTGATTCTAAGGATGGTAGGTGGCATACGTGACTCAAGGGGAGACTCAAGTGGCTACTTTCTAAAAGCCGCTTTTCAGGGCTGCCCTGCCCTCTTCCTCCTGGCGTGAACGCACCACCCATAATGGACCCCTTCACCTAGCCTGGCTAGGTGGCTGCTGCTTGCCAGAATGGAGGAAAAATGGCAGTGGGCAGCCAGCGATTCTCCTCATTGCCCAGGGCACACAACAGCAACAGCAACTCAAGCCCCTTGCCTTAAACATTCACCCATCTCCCAGAACGTGCCCCTGCTTTCCTTTCCCCTTTAAAGGTCAGAACTCCAAAGAGCTAGAATAGCACAAAATTGCAACATTGTTATCAGGTGTGTAGTGGCTGGATTGCTACAGTGTAGCGGCTGCTGTGAAGGTTGGATTTTTACACTGACATCACTGTCTTTGGAAGCAAGCTATAGGGAGAGGGAAACCCTGAACATGGATTCTCATCCCTTAAAATGGTAGGGTCCCCACAGTAAAAAATGTAACACGTATCACGATCCAGAGTGAGACCTGTTGAAATGAGGGTTAACATTTACAACTCTTTGGGGCGATTTAACATGCGGAAATCGTGTTAAGCCAAACTGACTTGCGGTCTGCGAGGATTGAACCCGTATTGAATCCGAAATAAGCTTGCCGTGGGGATTCGCCCTTAATATCCACAAACTCCAGCATTGTTTGAAGAGAGAAAGGAATATGCTCCCACTGTCTATCCACAGAAGCCAGGCACCACCTCCAATAGTCCTCTGGCATGTTCACACCCTGAAAATGTAATTGGACTATAGAGCTAAAATTGTCAGAGAGTTGACATAATCCAGTTACTGGATAGGGTGAATTTTAGGAAATGGATCAAATAGCATCTTCAGGCCGCCACGTAAAACCTTGGGTGTGACCACAGCCTAAGACCTCCTTTTTGAGTTATTCTTCAAACAGCGTTATTTCTCACAGTTTCCTTATAGAAAAGGTTTCTTCCTTGTGTCTTATCTCATCTGTCATTTATTTATTCTCAGCCACTAACTTCTTCTTTCCAGTTTATACCTTCCCATAGACTTGCAGAGTACGCCACCCCTTGGTCCAAGTTTAGTTTCTTTGTAAAGCCAACCTTTCAAATGTGCTAATCTTTGCAGAGAACTCAAGGTCCAAACCCTGCAGTAAACAAAAATACAAATATCACAGATGAAGCCTAGTTAAAAGGGAAATGGGGACACCTTGTGGAATTTAGACAAAATGACAGCATCTCCTCTTGATACAAAGAGGATAGAAAACAGTATACAGTATTGGCTTCTGTTGATTCTTCCTTACCTGTAGGTTCTAGTTCAGCGGTTCTCAACCTTCCTAATGCCGCGACCCCTTAATGGAGTTCCTCATGTTGTGGAGACCCCCAACCATGGGGGTGGAGCAGCAGAGAGGTGGGAGGGAAGGGCGGCGAGAGACTCATGGCGACCCCTCTGAAAGGGTAGTTTGACCCCCAAAGAGGTCCCGACCCCCAGGTTTAGAACCGCTGTTCTAGTTTGTTATGTGATCAGAACTGAGGTTGCTATATGAAATCTAGGCTTTAGTTCCTAAATTGCTGACATTGGCTTTGAAAATATAATTTTAATGGGATTTGCTTGTAATACATAAACCTAATATGCCACCTACTAGAGGACTATTAAAGATATGGGATGCTCCTAACCTAAGGCCAATCCACACCTTTATTAGGTGCAATGGCCAGTGAATGTCTAGAGTGGTTTTGGTATCTACACCTTGCAAAGAGGTGGGAATGGAGTGTGCCTGGCTATATAATGGCTAGTATAGTTGTAGAGCACATTTTTGTGCTCTACAGCTATATGCTGAGGGGACGTGCTGGCACATACAGCATCCACAGTCTTCGCTTTTTTCACACAGTGTTAAAAGGTCCTTGGAAACTCATCTCACATACTGTGTGTTGTTCCACACTTACCGGAGGCAACCTTTCCAGCCCTACCTTTAGCCTGACCAAGTCAAAAGCTTCTGGTGCAAATACTCAAGGGCAGCAGACACACACCAAATGTTCTTCTTAAGCCCTCTGGCCACAGGTGTAAGGTGGCTGGCAGAGTTGTGTGCATGCAGCGTATACTTTGCTTCTACGGTCATATTCTGATACAGAATATAATCAGTTTACAGACTAGCTTGAGTCTTGAGAATGTCCCAACAGTTTTTAAAGAATCCGTACATTTGGTGAACGAAAGTATGCAGATTAAATGAGTTTCCAGTCCTGTTCTGAGGATTAGATTGTTCTATTCTGCAAAGTGGGAATAAGAAAGTGGCTTTTTGGGGGGCGGGAACCATACTTTTAGTGGCATTCTCCCTGTTTCCTCCTATCCAGTTATATGTTTATTTCCTCTGTCATCCTCTCCTCATCACCTCACCGCTTTGCTGTAACAAAACCTCCATTCTAACAAAAAAGAGAGACCTAGCTGTTTCTCAAGACCCTGTGGGTTTCTTGGTAGGGACACGTGAAGCAGATTTGATTTGCCAAAACAGCATGAATATAGATCTCCTCTGTACTCCTCCATTTTTGCTGCAATCTCCACCATTACACACTTTGGTAATCTAGCACAAAGCCACCATTCTCACAAAAAAGGAAGGGAGACTGGGCTGTTTCCTATGCCTCCATGGGTTTTTTGGTGGGGGCATGTGAAGCAGAGGGGATTTGCCATATTCTAGCCTCAACAGCATGAATATAGATCACCTCTGCTGTCCCTGCTTTTTGCCGCACTCTCTGCCATTGTGTGCTGCTTTGCTATAGCAATCTAGCACAAAACCACCATTCTAACCAAAAAAGGAGATCCATCTTTAAAGAAGATCTACTGTCTTGTTAACATAGGGGGAAAGTTGCGCTACAGTAGATACGAGGTGGATACAAGTGCTGCCAAAGACTCCATGTTCTGATATGGCAGCAGGTAAATATGAAGGGTGGTAAATATGAAGTCACGGTATGATGGATAGACTGGTGTCGAATTGCTGACTGCATGGGAAGGGGAGGTTGGGGAGGAGGAGAGATGGGAGGAGAGAAAATGGCATTTTTCCCATGCTGAACAGGAAGAATGAGAAGTAGGAGCAAGCAAATACGTTTTGAATCAATGGCCGCATCCCCATTACAAGCTTATTTTGGTTTCAAACTGTTTTCAATCCTTGCAGATCCCATGTCAGTTTGGCTTAACATGCTTTCCGCATGTTAAATCGCCCCAAAGCGTTGTAAATGTTAACCCTCATTTCAACAGGTGTCACTCCGGATCGTGCACTTGATACGTGTTACAAGGGGACCCTACCCTTTTAAGGGATGAGAATCCATGTTTAGGGTTTCCCTCTCCCAATAGCTTGCTTCCAAAGACAGTGATTTCAGTGTAAAAATCCTACCTTCACAGCAGCCGCTACACTGTAGCAATCCAGGCACTTCACACCTGATAACAATGTTGCAATTTTGCGCAATTCTAGCTCTTTGGAGTTCTGACCTTTAAAGGGGAAAGGAAAGCAGGGGCAGGTTCTGGGAGATGTGTGAATGTTTAAAGCCCCCTTGCTTGAGTTGCTGCTGCTGCTGCTGTGTGCCCTGGGTAATGGAGAGAATCGCTGGCTGCCCGCTGCCGGTTTTCCTCCATCCAGGCAAGCGGCAGCCACCCAGCCAGGCTCGGTAAAGGGGTCCATTATTTGTGGCGTGTTCACGCCAGGAGGAAGAGGGCAGAGCAGTCCCGAAAAGCAGCTTTTAAAAAGTAGCCACTTGAGTCATGTACACCATGTACGATCCTCAGAATCCGGATAGAACGCGATTCAGTTTAAAGTAATGGGAACAGGCAAATTCGCGTTTGCATCCGGTTCTATTATTTCCATTTAGGGAAATCAAGCTTATAATGGGGATGCGGCCAATGTGTTGGAATTTGACCTTAGTCTACAAAAGCTCATGCCACGACTGCTCTATGTTAGTCTTTAAGGTGCTGCTAGGCCAGTGGTTCTCAACCTGTGGGTCGGGACCCCTTTGGGGGTCAAACTACCCTTTCAGAGGGGTCATGATGAGTCTCCTGCTGCCCCTCCCTCCCCCCTCCCAGCTGGCCCTCCCCTGTGGTTGGGGATCTCCACAACATGAGGAACTGCATTAAGGGGTCGCGGCATTAGGAAGGTTGAGAACCACTGTACTAGACCCATTTTTTTAATACTGATCCAAATTAACATGACTATCTTTGATTAATAGATTAATATTTATAAATGAGACAAACGTACAGTACTTTTTTTCCATTTTATTTTAAAACTTAACTTACAATTAAAATGTACAGTACTTGGCTTCAGTTTCACGTTGGGAGTGCATGCCATGAAAATTAATGCGTTTGCCATATTTCTTGTAGTTTTACTTATTTCAGAGGAAGCTTTTCTGAGGTGGCTCCCAGACTCTGAAACAGCCTCTCTCCAGAGATTCACCAGGCACCGATATTATATGATTTTCTGCACCTGGTTTAAAACATGTCTCTTTGCATGGGCCTTTGATATTTCATTTTCTCTGAGTGCTGATCTGCTAGGGAGGAAGAGTTATATTTTAGTTTATTGTAAATATTTTATCTTTTTATTGTTGTGACCCCCGCCCCTCCAAGAACTTCGAGTGAAGGGCAGGATAAAAAAATTAAATGGATACAATTATCCCTTATATGGCAGTATGGTTATATAACCATTTTGATATGCAAAAGCATTTTATGCAAGCAAATTATCATCGATAGAAACCTGTGGGTTAGGAGAACCATGGAAGCTCAGCCTACCAATATATATGAATATTCTGAAGAAGGAATGTGTAGACGAAGGAATTTCAGCAGGAGTAGCTTGCCATGTAGATAACACCTGCTGAAAGTCCCATTTTTATAAAGCTAGATTTGTATACCTTCTACTAGGGATGTGCACAAATATTCGTAACATTTGAAATTTGTCCAAATTTGTCAGAAGTTGGCCATTTGAATCCAATATTGGCACATTCTGAAGCCGCGTTCCCATTATAAGCTTATTTCCATTTCAAAACGGTTTCAGTCCTCGCAGTTCCCACGTCAGGTTGGCTTAACACGCTTTCTGCGTGTTAAATCACCCCAAAGCATTGTAAATGTTAATCCTCATTTCAACAGGTCTCACTCCAGTTCATGCACTTGAAACATTTTACAGTTTTTACTGTGGGAACGGTACTGTGTTAAGGGATGAGAATGCGTGTTTAGGGTTTCCCTCCCCCAGTAGCTTGCTTCCAAAGATAGTGATTTTACTGTAAAAATCCACCTCTTAAAGCAGCCGCTACACTGTAGCAATCCAACCACTTCACACCTGATAACAATGTTGCAATTCTCTGCTATTTTGAAAGTTCTGACCTTTAAAAAAGGAAAAGGAAAGGAAAGCAGCTGCAGGTTCTGGGAGATGTGTGAATGTTTAAGACGAAGGAGGCTTGAGTTGTTGCTGCTGCTGTGTGCCCTGAGCAATGGGGAGAGGAGGAGAAAGAATTGCTGGCTGGCTGCTGCCTTTTTTCCTCCATCCAGGCAAGCGGCAGCCACCCAGCCACCCAGCCAGGCTCCGTGAAGGGGTCCCTTATGGGTGGCATGTTCACACCAGGAGGAAGAGGGCAGGGCAGCCCTGAAAAGTGGCTTTTAAGTAGCCACTTGAGTCCCCCCCTTGAGTCACATACACCACCTACAATCCTCAGAATCCGGATTGAATGCAATTAAGTTGAAAGTAATGGGATCAGACAAATTCGCGTTTCCATCCAGTTGTATGATTTCGGTGTAGGGAAACCGAATTAAGCTTGTAATGGGAACTCCCCCAAAGACTGACATTCAGACTGAGTGCTTCAGAAGATTCCTATGAAGCTTTGTTACATTCGTGAACCTGGGGAGGTGGGAAAGCAGCTGTGCCAGTCACAACCGCAGTGGATCCAGGGTGGATTTGAAGTGGATTCAAAGTGGATTCATGGCTAATTTGATGCATTCAGAGCGGATATGTAGGGCATACTTATTGGATACGTAGGGGATTGTATGAGAAACATAGGGGATTTGTATGCAATTTGTATTGAACATTCATATTGAACATTCATATCAATTCAAATCCTACCACATTCAAAGGGGATCTATTCAAATGAATACGAATTTTCTTTCATTCAATTCAATATGAATCAAACCCAAACCCAACCCCCCCCCCAAAAAAATCATGATCATAAACTATCAACATTAAAAAGGGGCAGGGGGGAGGGGCATGTCCTGTTTTCCATAGGGTAACTGCAATCAATGCTCTGCAAAGATGACCTCAGTCAGTGGTAGTATGTGGGCAGCCCCAGCCTCTTACTAAGTCAATAGGCCTCAGAGAGGGGATCCAGAGAGGGGAACTGTGTTGTACAAGGTTGGGCACTCTATCAGTGCAAGCCCCTTTTGCCTCAGTGACCAAAACACATCACTGAAAGGTTCTGGGAGTGTATGAAATAAACGAAGTGGTATCTAGCAGCTACCCTGTTTCTCCGAAAATAAGACCTACCCTGAAAATAAGCCCTAGCATGATTTTTCAGTATGCTCGAAGTATAAGCCCTATATAAGTGTTATATAAAACATTTCCTGAAAATAAGCCCTAGTGTGTCTTTAGGAGCAAAAATTAATGTAAGACCCTGACTTATTTTCAGGGAAATATGGTAATATTCTCATCCAGCCCTTAATCCACATTGGAAGTACATTTTCTGACCTTTAACGTGGATTAGAGGTGGGACAGGAACACTGTCGTGTAATAGCTACCACTTCTAAGCTGCGTTTCTTATTTTTTTAAATTGTGTTTGGATACATCCCTATCAAGGGATTCCCATATGGACATGGTTCGGACATTCTGTGGCATACATTTACAATGGAAGCTAAATCTATACACTACTTTTCAGAAGGATCTTTATTTATTACATGAGTTGGGGAGGCATCTTCCTGGCATTCTTCCTTCTTTTCAGGTCAAGGGGACATCCTTTCCCCTTAGCAGATTCACATGAACAAGGACCTGAGATGGTCTTGAAGCACGGTTATTTTTGATAGTGTATTGTGCCTGAACTCCTCTGCTCATCTCTCGCTCATATCCCTGGACTACAGCATTTGGGCTTTGTACTCGTATGATTATGTTAGGCTTTGGAGAAGCATCTGACATGCCTTTTATTGCTGTACATATATTAATATTTCGGATCAGCGGCATGTTTCTCAGAGAAATATTGCCCTTCTGTTTCCCACGGTACTCTGATTTGGCAAAGATCTGCTGAATTTCATGCTGCTCGAGGGTCTGTCCAGATTCGGCACGTTTCCAAGAGGTTTTCTGCCTAATCCGGTACTCCCTCCATGCTGCTTGGATTGTGTTAGCTGCATTCTTGTATTTCTGTGTTTGCATTCCAGTGGAAAAGACATTGAAGGAAGCATAGGCAAACATTTCCCGGTTTGGTTTGAGGGCTGGCTCCATTTCAAAAAAGGCGTCATTGCGATTCAAAATAGGGCTGGATTTATGAGGGCAGATTTGGTGTTTCTTATTTGGGAGGAAGATGTCCTGGGTTTCAGATTGTACTTCAGGTGCCAGGCACATCTGTTGAAGGCAATTTAGGAATGCTGGAAAAGGTCTACAGTTGTTCTTAGCTCTTGTTTTTTCCCTTCGTCGATCAGTCCTGCCATAGCCACAGAGCCCCAAAGGCAGTTCCTTCCGTGTCCTATATCCTCGGAAAGCTGCCTGAATCTGAGAAGCAGCTTTGTCCATTTTTTCAATATCCTTCCGTACTTGGTAGCCTCTCCAGGCAGACTGTATGATGACTGCCGCCTCTCTTTCTTTCCGACGCCACTGATGGGTCTTTCGCTGATGCGAAGGCCATAGTGTTGGGGCCTTATCCACACTTGTGTCACTGGTGTAGCATGGAACCCTCTGTTTGCGAGCAAAATACTTTCTGCAGGTGTGCCCTGGCCGCTTTCTTTCAGAAGTGGTGGCTTTTTGACTGTTTGTACAAGGACAGAAAAAGGAAGGAAGGTGTCGTGGTGGGTGTCTGACATCCGAGTAGTATGTAACATCGTCTGAGGAAACACTTTCTTTTGTTTGGGGAACGTATGGCTCATCCTTGTTAAACTGAGAAAGGGCATCATCATATTCGTCACTTGAAGAATCCAGATCGCAGCAATCTATCTCTAGCATCTTCTTGGTGTTTGATCTTTCCTTTTTCCTTTATGTCAGTGTGACCTTAAGAGACTTTTTAAAAAAGACATCCCATTGGTACAGATTTCCTTTTTCACGTTTTCTCTACAAGCTACCTGGAATGAAGGGAAATTATAATTCCTTCCTCCCTACCCCCCAGCTGCTGCTTTGTCTTCTTTTTGACCCCAAACTAAATCCCAAGATGTAAGATCTGCATTTGGGTTGCAAATATGGATGTGCACGAATTGGTTTTTTAAATTTGATTTTTAACTAATCAAATGTTAGAAAATTAATATTTGTATGAATAGATCCCCTTCAAATGTGGTAGGATTCTATCTGATACAAATGTGTTTGTACAACTTCGTACAAATATCCAATATGAATAGATACGTATCCTCTGGTATTGGATATGTATCCATTTGTATTTGATACATATCTGTTCGTATTGGATACGTATCCATTTGTATTAGATACGTATCTGTATTGGATACGTATCCATTTGTATTGGATACATATCTGTTCGTATTGGATACGTATCCATTTGTATTAGATACGTATCTGTATTGGATATGTATCCATTTGTATTGGATACGTATCTGTTCGTGTTGGATAGGTATCCATTAGTGTTGGATATGTATTTGTTCATATACATATCCGAGGCATACGGATAACAAATGTTACGGATATTTGTGCACATCCCTAGATTCAAGTACTATACTGCATCAAGTGGATTGTCGGCTCTCACCATGGATGAACTGGTAACCATAGTAATAGCTCGCTCCTCCCCTGCCTCCCTTCCAATCTGGATAGCACTGCCCATCTGATCAGAGTGTGGACGTAGTGGCATTTATGGCTTTCATAAGTAACTTAAGATGCCCTTAAGATTCATTCTAATGACAGAAATGAGTACCTTATTCCCCCAAATAGGACTTGCTTTTATTTATATACACACAAACACACTCAAAAAAGGCTGATTGTTCAAAAGTAGTATATTCTAACTGCTCAGATAAAATGAAAATCATTAGTACCAAAATTATTTGTTGTTTTAAGCTTTTTTCTAAATTATGTGTTACGTTGTTTTCAAGGAAAAAGGAGCCCAATGAAACGAGCCTGACTATGAAAGTATGGAAACTTTGAGTGTCCCAGGCATCAGAGACCTCCCTTTTAGCCTCACCATGGTGATCTAGAGGGTTGCAAATATGACGTCTGGCGCTGAGTTGCTCCACCAGCTCTTTGGGGCTTACGATTGCATATGCAGGCTGGAGGATCACTGGTTGTAAAAATACACATCACTTCCTGGGCACATCTTTCACCAGCATGCTGAGGAAAAGTGCATGCCCTCCTGGCCAGCAATCGCCTAGGACATGCCTGCAATCATCTGTTGTTAAAAGCTATGGGCTGCTATTGGGCCCAGCCAGAACATCAGAAAACAGAGTGCAATAGGGCAGAACTGAATGAAAAGTGAAGCTACTGGTCAGCTCTTGCTGAGAAATCCATGGAGGTAGGTGGCCCACATTTATGTTGCATGACCGATGCCCAACTTGATGATGATGTCAGGCAAAAAAGCTGGCATTTGCAGCAGTGGGGAACATCAGATAATCCAGTGCCTGGATCAAGGCCTTCTTGAAGACCACTGAGACCAGGAGCACATGAAGGAGTTCCTGCTGCAAAGCTCTCCGCTTGGAGACCATTTTGAAATCAGGAGGGAGATAGAGAGAAGGAGAGAGGAAGAAAAAGAGGAAAGGGGGAAGGGGAAGGGGAAGGGGAAGGGGGGAAGTAATAAAGCAAAAAGAAAAGTTAACTCTTTCAAAATCTGATGTCTCCCTCTCTCTCCTTTGCCTTGGTTGTTTGTAAGCCCCTGTACTACATGATGGGCTTGGGAGAAACACCTGGGTGAAAAGACCCCAGTTCTAAGGGAAGAGGATGCTGCAGCATGTGTCCCTCTACTCCAATCTCAATGCAGTGTACAATAGGGCTGTGGCCTGCTCTCATTCACTGTTTGCTCCTTCTCCCCTTCAGCCTGTGTCCACCTCACCTGCCCCTGCTGAGAATCCAAAGAGGCATGTTCCCACATTGAAGTCATAGGGCGCCAATGACAAACACAATGGTAACACAGCACACTGTTGGGGTAAGGGGACTGTGCCCCCAACAAGCATGCTCCAACAGCACGCACCCCCACCCCCCAGCCATTCTTGAAAAAAATTGATAGACTGCACAGTGCTGTTTGCCATAAAGCTGCTGAAGCACGGTTCTGGTGTCCCCAAAAAGTCCCCTTTTAATGTAAGGAACCATTATTCCCCTTGTACATTGTCAAAATAAAATGGATGCAATGTCCTTCTGCTTGCAGGGATGGGAGAGAAAGAAAATGGAGGAAACAGTGTCCTTCTTTGAGGGATTGAAGAAAAAGGAAGAGGCACATAAAGCAGAACTTCCACTGTGTCTTCTCTTTTGTTCTCTCGTTCCACCCCAACAGAGACCTTCTCATCCTCTGAGTACCACACCCACAACAAATTCTGTCAATGGACAGAAGACATTGTGGAGCACACCCACAAAATTGCGTTCCCTCCCAAAATTGACTAATTCCTCAGTCTCATTTTCCAAAATAAAAGAGGCTAACAGTCTGAACCAGGCTGAGAACTCACTTAACTCGGACACACTTTAGCTCTAGTTTTCACAATTTGGTCCAGAAATCCAAATTCCTGTCAGTACAGTGGAAACTTGAGACATCCTCTAAACTGATTGTCTGCAAAGTCAGAGCACAGCCAAGAAGCAGAACACTAGCAAAATAAGACTATTTTCTTTCCTTCCAATGTCTGTGCAGGGCACTATCTTTTAAGTTCTGTTCACACCTAAATTTTAATTCAGCTTCATTCCGCATTCAGAAAGAACACAACAGTGACTAATCATTTTCTTTACACATTGCCTAACTGAAAGGTAGATTTGCTGAATTAAATAATGCCAAAAGAAAACAGCTTTTCACTTTGATGTGTTCTCTCACTTTGAAAGTGGGCTGAAGCTGGATTAAACTTCAGTGTGAATGCACCCATGTATTTTTTGTGTGCAGATTATATTTAAATATGATGCCAAACACTTGGAGAGAGAGAAGAGACTTATTCTTTTAACATCCCATACATTGGGATGTCTTCTTCAAACTATGGCACTCATGCAAGAGCATATTCTGATTGGATCAGGTTCTGCAATTTGTTATAATCAATGTTTGAAACAACTCTGAAAATAGCAATCACACAGTATTTTTCTAAAAGCACAGCCTATGCCAGCATCCAATCAGCTCACTGAAGCTGTTATCTTCCTACGTTTTCCTACAGGTAAACAAGCAGTCATTTGTGCCATAAATCAAGATTACTGTATCTAGCGTAATGATTTAAAATTACAGATAACCTTTACCTTAACTCAGATGTCTTAATTTCATGCCCACCCACAGAGGATGATATAAATTTAGTGCAAATGAGAGGCCCTATTGTGACATCAGCACTGACTAGTTTAGACATCTGACAAAACAAACTTTTAGGTTTCTATTGTCAAATAATTAGTATATTTACTTTCGACAGAACATATCAGAAAAGGGGATAATTTAAGGAGACTTAACTCAAAAGGGTCTCAACAAAAAAATTAAAACACTGAATTAAATTAGGACAAATCTTCAAGCTTGCTATTAGATTATGGAGTGCTCAAATGTTTCTGGGAAGAAGAAAACAGAGGATGGTATTGTGTAATTCTCTCTTCTTCAAGAGCTTCCTTGCTGATTTCCACATCTCATCTTTCTCCTTTCCTTGTTTAATGTGCACAAAAGACTAAAAATGTGGGCTACTTTAGTCTCAACAGTATACTGATGACAGATGGATCTATTTTTGAACTGATCCATTTACTGAAGCTTTAAGGTTGTTATCCACCCTTTTACGACTACCAAAGAGAGATGAGTTAGCTACAAATGAACCATGATGACTTTAAGAAAGGGATGGTTAGCAGCACGAATGTGGAATTTCAGGATTTGCAGCCAGGAACACCAGAGTTCTAATACCGTTCTATACTTGTACAGAATTCCTGTTGCTGTTTTTCTGTACTCGTCACAGAGTTAGTTTTTAATCCACTCAGAGAGAGCTACTGGCTTGCTTTAAAATTACTCAAGGCGAGCTCGTTGAAATAAAGTTGAGCTAGGGATTTCATTTTATTGGTATTTATACCGTATTTGTAACTCATAATTTTTATTTTTTTATGTCATCAGTTGTCCAGGGGCCCTATAAATACTATGCTTAATATAAATTTGCTTAATATGTTATGGTTTTAATGTGTTTATTTTATATGTTGTAACCTGCCCTGAGACTCTTGGGTATATAGCGGGATAAACAAACAAACAATTTTTGTTATTTTTCTTTAACATCGTTGGTTGCCATGAGGACAACCTAGCTCTCTTAAAACGTCTAAATAGATAGAGCCATTCTTCATGTTCTTAATCCACTGCACATTGTGATGTCTGTGCAAGTACAATGCTGCTCTGATCACAGCGTGAAAGAAATAGCAGCATCTGTAATGCTAAGGAACAAATGAGGTCCCTTGTGAGTTTTGGGGCACCCACCTATTCCACAATAGCCCCTCTCTATTAGGATTGCTAAGTGCTTTACCTAGCAATCCCAAGTCTCTTTACACTCTCCAAATATTTTCAAACACTTGTTTGCAAAAGCCTAATACTTACCTAAAAGTAAGACCCAGAGAATGCAGCAAGACCTACTGTTGAGGAAAGATGCATGAGACTGTGCTGTAAACAGAGTATAAGTAACTATTAGCATCACTATTTATGTAAACATGGCACTATCATTACAATAAAAACAAAACAAATCAGAGGAAAAATTATATCGCAACTGTTTTATTACTGTCAAGGGCTGAAATATCTTATACACAGAACTAGAAAGCATTGCATTTTTAAACTGAATTTCTGAGTTAGGTTTGATGAGGCTAGGTTTGGCAGTGCCCCAGACCTAAAAACACGAGCTCCTAGGCAGGTACTTCTACAATTTCAAAATAGTCATTGGGTAGAATGACATAGCCACCTTTTCCTGACAATACGTCTTTTTCCTTCTGAAACTGAACAAGCTCTCGCAGTTTTTCAATCTGTTTCTCCTGACGCCTACATCGCTGCTGTGCAGTTTTGAGCTTCTTCCTCAGTTTATCCACCTGTTCTTCTAGTTGTTGAATTCTTTTCCTCTGATGCACTGTATCTTCAACAGTGTAGTTGTGATCACAAAAAACAGCAATATTGTTTGGAGTGTGGAGTGGTGGCATTAATAATCCAATGCTTGGGTCTACTAGTCTTGGATCAGTTTGTGGTGCAGGTGGTGGTGAAGGAGAAGGAGGAGAGGGTACTTCAAGTAGTTCCTGTGTGCCTTCAGACTATAATAGGAAGACAAGAACAATATTTTAAGTGTATTTTGTTAAATGCACAGTCCTCTCTAGGCAACGTCATGCACAATTTTGCACTGGGCAGTATACCAGACCACCAAGAGTCCTGGGAATCTTCCTTGGGCACAATGGTGGGGTCTAAGAGAGAACCTGGGCTGGGCATGTGGAAGGGAGGCTCCTGGTACCGTGGCTGGTCCAGTATACCAGGCAGTGCAGAATCAATCATAATCAATGCTTGGAAAAAAATATGGTATTGCTATCTTTCACTTTTCCATACATTTTAAATAACTAAAGTACTTCAACTCTTTTGTGAAACTGAATATTCAAAATTAAAAAATGCAATATACAGCCCTAATGAAGGTAAACAAATAGGATACAGGAAACAGGTCACAAACAAGGATTTATTACTATTTTGAACTATATTACTATTTTGGTTATGTATATGAAGATACAAGTTAGCACAAGTCAAAAGGAAACTGAAATTTTCTAACATTTTTACCTTGGAGTACAAGTCAGTTCTAATATCAACATCTATAACATTACAAACTGACTCCTACAAATACATAAGATGATGAAATACAGTATAAGTTTTATAAAAAATACTGAAAGCAGCTAAGAAAACAAAGTTCTAAATATTTTCATATATTCACCAAGCACTTATTACGGTATATTTACTAAAGAAGAACCAGTTTCAGTTCATTTTTCTTTGTTCTCTTTTCCCTTAATATGTTACCTTAGCCAATGAGCTAAACTACCTCTCTCTTCCTATTATCCTTTTATAGCCAGTAACATTTTTGTAAACAAAATTCTTGCTGCTATTTCTCTTCTCCTTTCCCCACAATACTGTCCAATGCGACAAATACTGGGGTCAATGACACCCCACAGGTTTTTTTTCTGAAAGACATTGCAACATAGTGTCTGATTCAACTGTTTACAATATACAAACAGCTGTTTTAAAAATGAAATATTCTCTTCGATTGTTTTAACAGAAGCTTTCTTGTGAATCAAGTTTATAAAGGAAGCTACCAATCAGAGTACCCCAATTATGCTTGTATAAGTGGCATAATTAAAGAGTGCATCCATTAAGTAACATCTAGTGTTTTCAGTTTCCCACTGAATCCAATGGAACTGAAAAGGTATTGGACTGGTCTCAGTTCTTCACTGACAATCAGTACCCCGGACCAGCAAGTATATTGGAAGCCTCCCTTCCACACACTGGTGTGATCTAAGGGAGGCTCCTAGTATGCTTGCGGGTCCAATATGTTAGCCAGTGCAAAATGGTGGCAGACAGACATCCTCTAAGATTCCATTCCAATAAAGATGTAATTTTAAACCCACTGGAGAATCCGTTTTGTTTGTTTAGTCTTTTTTTTTTT
>MTQE01000390.1:4442797-4465006 GCA_014337955.1 Aspidoscelis marmoratus
GTATGGGCGGGATAGAAATGTAAATAAATAAATAAATAAATAAATAAATCCCACTGGATTGAGGCAATGGTGCATCCCCTCAATACTTCCTGTCTGGATCTGGATGAGTTAAACAACTATTTCCTAGTGGCTAATATGCCCATCCTGGGCAAGGTGCTAGAGAAAGTTTGGCTGCTCAATTGCAAACATGCTTGGAGGAAGATGATTATCTGGACTTATTTTAATCTGGTTTCAGGCCCAATTATGGCATAGCAACCACTTTGGTCACCCTGGTTGATGATCTTTTGTGGGAGAAAGAAAGGAGCAATGTTACTTTGTTGATGCCCCTGAAACTCTGCAGCTTTTGATACCACTGACCATAGTAGCCTTTAGGAAAGGCTACAGAGCTCGGGAGCTGGAGGCACTGTGTTGCAATGGTTCTGATCCTATCTCCAAAGCTGATGCCAGAGAATGGCTGTCGAAGACTTCCATTTAATGCCATGAAAAGGAGAGTGCATAACGCTTGATACTTGAAGCTCATGTGGTAGCGGTGGGCCGGAGTGCTTATTTCCAATGGTGGCTGGTTCACTAGCTATGGCTCTTTTTGAAAAAAAGAGTCTGGCCACAGTAATCCATGCTCTGATAACTTCTAGATTGAACTGTTGTCATGTGCTCTACCTGGAGCTGTCCTTGAAGATAGTTCAGAAGCCAGTCCTGAAAGAACTCCAAAGTACTAAACGGGTTGGACCCCAAACATCTATAGGAAAGCCTCCTCTTATATAGCCTGCCTGTGTCTAAGATCTGCTGATAAGGCCTACTTGGTGGTCGCACCATTTGCAGTAGTTAGAAGGGTGGGAACACAGTGGGAGGGCATTCTTGGTTGTAGCCCCCGGGCTATGGAATAATCTCTCCTCTGAAGTGTGTCAGGCACCCTCATGGGGTGTTTTTCCACTGTCACTAGAAGTACCCATTAAGTACCCCTTAATGGGTACTAAATTGCATTAACGTACCCATTAATGACAGTGGAAAAACACCCATGGTATGTGTTCCAAAGACACACCTCTTTACCCTGGCCTTTGGCGGAGGGAACAACAGCCCTTCCTTCCCCATACAGACATTCACATTGTTTCAGTTGCAAGCATGCTTTATTTAATATGTTTTCATGTGTTGTTATGATTGTAGAATAGAAATACAATGAATGAATGAATTTGCTACCCTTCAGTCTTCAGGCACACAGCCTCAATCCCAGGGAAAGGTTATATATTTTGGCTGGAAGATCAGCCATTTCACATTTGAGTTTTTAAAGAATTCTTCGATGAATACCATCTGGTCCTAGTGGTTTGTTTCCATTAGTTTATTAAGATAAGCAAGGAGCTCCACCTCTATCCAGATTAATTCTTTTCACTCCCTCCCTGAAAAAACTGGCTCAGCTGCAGCCATATGCCCATAATGCACTTGTAAGCCACAGTGGTTTCCTCTTGGACTTAGCAGTCACCTTTTTTATGCTTTCGCTATTCTATTTGCAAATTGTCTCCATGCATTTGGATTTAAAATTTTGAGGGGAGGAAATTTTGGGGCGATTCCCTCTCCCCCCCGCCACCTCCCACCCCACTCCACCCCACCCCACTACATGCCTGTCCAAGTGATTCTCTTCCAACATTCCCTTTCAATTTTCTTTTTACTAGTTTCCTAATTCTGGGAAAGTTAGATCTATATTTGAGTTGAAGGTTGTTACACTGGTGTCACTGTTCCCTCACCGCTCAGGAACAGTGGCATCTTGTCTCAGAGCTCAAGAGCATTTTGTAGGATCAAGTCCAGGATCCCCTTCGCCCTGGTTGGTCCCACGTCCATCTGCACCTGAATTCTTTCTGGCATCGCGATCGATCCTGTAACTGCAGCTCAAAGTAAGGAGTTTATTACAGAAGGCTGAACTAGATTGGCCAGTATTGTGGCTCCTGCTTAGCACCTTTGCTCTTCTTCCTTCACACCATAAAAATTGCCTCACTTCAAAGCAGAGCACAATGGCTACAGCACACAAAAAACCAAACTCTGGGGAAGTTGTTTTTAAAATTATTCTTCTGGAAAGAAAGAACACTTTATTTTATTTATATTTATATCCTGCGCTATACCCAAAGGTCTCAGGGCAGGTAACAGCTTTTAAAATCCAACATATCAAAAACAATAAACAAAACAAAACCACCCATATTAAAATTTAAAACCAACACATTAAAATCACCACAGTATCAATTAAAACAGGGGCGTGTGCAGTGGGGGGCAAACACTTTGAAAGTAGGGAGGGGCACGAATATCTGTAACATTCATTATTCATACAAATTCGGACACCAGTACACAAATCAAAAGTTATGACATCCGTATATTAGCATTCCTGCGAATACGTTTTTCCACTTAGCCCTCGAGTACCCATTAAGGAGCCATTAAGGGTCCTTCATGGGTGTTCAGTGGGTACTCTGGTGCTAGTGGAAAAACATCCAAGGGCTGAAATAAACCACGCGTGATGGGAGAGGATCGGATCGTCCGGATAGGCGGCGGTGGCGCGCGTGCACATTCGCCTGGGGAGGGGTGGGGGTGGCGGACAAGCCGGGGTGGGGGTTGGTAGAACAGACACGTGCTTTGCCACACGGTTGGGTTTCACGCGTCCTTAAAAAGCCCGCATGTTGGGAAGCCGTCCAGACGAGCGCCTTAGGAGATCGCAGCCATTGGCCAGCCCGGCGATGACCATGGAAAGCCCTCCCCGCATGGGTCGCTCCTGCTCCGCGTTCCGCTAGGATCGCCCTCCGCCGTCGAAGGGGGGGGGGAAGCAGCAGCGTCGCCCTCTTCCGTGCACGCATGTCGGCGTCGCCCTCGGGCAGGCGAAGTGGAGCAGAAGCAGCCGGTCGCCGTCGCGCCAGCCGGAGCCGCTGCTGCGCCCGAGCCTTAGAGGGCAGTGTGGCCGCCGCTGCCGCCGCCGCCGCCGCCTCCCAACGCGCAGCCAGGAAAGGCGGAGCGGCAGGAACTGCTCGCGCGAGGCGCTTTGACATCAGTTCCTCTGGCTCGGAGGGGAAAGGAGTTTTCTTCCCGTAAATGCCACAAGTCGAAAGCGGCGAGCCCCGGGCGGCTCCGGCTGCTGCTGCTGCTGCTGCTGCCCTGGGGCGCGAGATGGGGAAGCGGTGAGCCCCGGGAAAGGCTGCGGCTGCGGCTGCTGCGGTGCGGACGCGCGTGGGAAGCGGCGGACTCAGCAGCGCGGACGGCCGTCCTGGGCTGCCCGGCGGCTCTTTTCCCAATCGAGGAAGCCCGACTTTGGCGGCGGCGGCGGCGGCGGTCACGGCAGCCGCAGCCAGTCAGCCAGCCAGCCGCTCCGCCGTCCCACCCAGCATGAGCGGCGGCGGCGGCGGCGGCGGGCGCACGGGAGCCCGCGTGGCCGTGAAGATGGAAGTGGCCCCTTTCTACGGCGAGGAAGGGCTGGAGCTGCTCCCGGACTTCGTGCAGCTGCCGGGCTTCGGCGGGGCGCCGGGCGCCGGGGAAGCGACGGCTCTGGAGGCGGCCGAGGAGAGCGGAGCCGAGCAGCAGCACAAGCTGCTCCTCGCCGCCGGCAAGAAGAACCACCAGCAGCACCAGCCACGGGACCTTGTGGCGGCGGCGGCGGCTTCCCCCGGGGCCGCCCTGCCCGCCGCGGGCCCCTTCGCCTCGCTGCGCCCCCGCAGCGGCACCGGCAGCGCCGTGCACCGCTTGCTGTCGGAGGCGCCCGGCGGCGGCGGCGGGGGGCCGGAGGTGGGCCCGAGCGTCCTGCAGCCGCTGCTGAAACTGCCCGCGGCCGCCGACCTGGAGCAGCTGCTGATCCAAGCGGGCACGCCGGGCCTGGCGGGCCCGAGCAGCCCCGGCGGGCCGGGCTCGGCGGCGGCGGCGGCCGGCGGCGCTGCTTTCCTGTACCGGCCCCCGCAGCCCGCGGCCCAGCCCCAGACGGTGACCCAGGAGCAGGAGGGCTTCGCCGACGGCTTCGTGAAAGCGCTGGCGGACCTGCACAAGCAGAACCAGCTGCTCGGGGGCCCGCCGGCGCCCCTCTCGCCCACCCAGCACCCGGGGGGCCCGTGCTGCCCGCCGTCCCGGCAGGACCCTTCCGCCGTCTACACCACCCTGAGCGGCTTCAACCCGGGCAGCCCGTCAGCGGGCGGCGCCTTCTTCTCGCCCCAAACCGTGGCCCGCCTTCCGGCCACCGGCTCGACGGGGAGGTCCTTGGAGGAACCGCAAACCGTGCCGGAGGCGCCCGTGGTCTCGGCGGGGGTCGTCCCTCCTCCTCCTCCTCCTCTTCCTCCTCCTCCTCCTCCTCACGCGCTCTCGTCCGGAGAGTCCCCGCCGCCTCCCTCGTCCTTGTCGCCCCTGGACGCCGAGAGCCAGGAGCGCCTGAAAGCCGAGCGCAAGAGGCTGCGCAACCGCATCGCCGCCTCCAAGTGCCGCCGGCGCAAGCTGGAGCGCATCGCGCGCCTCGAGGAGAAGGTGAAGGCGCTCAAGGGGCAGAACGCCGAGCTGGCCGCCACCGCCAGCCTCCTGCGCGCCCAGGTCACGCAGCTCCAAGGCCGCGTCCGCAGCCACCTCTCCAGCGGCTGCCACATCAACACCGCCGCCGCGCCGACCCAGGCCCCCGCGGGGCCCGGGAGCCACTCGGCTGGCCGAGAGGGGCCCACAGAGCCGGAGACCAGCGCTTGCTGAGGGACAAAAACACACACAGAGAGAAGTGTCCACATTCCTGCCTCTCCTGGTAGCAGGAGGAGAAGCCCCTTCAGAGTGGCCATGGCAGGGCCACCGCCTTCGCTCAAGTCATCCTCGGCTCCTCAGTGTGCCATTTTGTGTCATCCCAGAAGATGGGGAAGGGATGGGAGAAGAGTGGCTTCTTCCACACACACCCACAGACCCTCCTGAAGCTCTTCTGGGCGCCCTCTTCCCACGGGTCCCTCATTGGAAGCTGCCACTTGCGCAAAAGACTTGGCACTGTGGGGAAGAGCGAAGGGTGGCGTTGGGAAGCCCGTCCTTTGCTTCTCAAAAAAGGGGGCATGAGGCCAAGGAGGTTTGTCCGTGCCAGAGAAGAGCTGCTTCTTTTAGTGGGTTGCCCATCGCTAAGTGGTGGTCTTTTCAACCCCTCCAGAAATCCATCCGTTCGGTGCCACAGACCCAAGTCACAAAAGCCGATTGCAAAGTGGTCAATAAACCAGATTATTCTAGTGGTGGTGATGGCGATAAGTTTGTTTTCGCAAGCACCGGACTAGTGCAGGAATGTCAAGGGGGAAAGGGTTGTGTGAAACCAACGCCACACCAGTTGATGCCATTCTGTCACTGTACCAGCTCTTAAAGCCCAAGACCGGGTGTCTTCTGCTTCATTGAAATTCTCCAGCTTGAACTCATTGTGTTAGGTTCTCCAGACCCTGAAATAGGAGCTTTTCAGATTGTCAAATTTGGCATCGTCCAAGATGCCCTCTGGGCTGGAAGCTCTGATGAAGAGGAAGATTTCTTTGTAACATTCTTGAATTTTTTCATTGTTGAAGGTAGTTAGAGTCAACATGCCTAACTGCAAAAGTTAGCAGGGACTGTGAAATATTCCAGTATTTTTTTTATTTTTATTTTTTGCCTGCAGGCTTATTTATTGCTTTCTATAAAGGCTGTAGTTTTTCTAAGGTTGGATAGAAAAAGTGTAAAGAGTATGTATGTCCGTAAAGCGTAATGTATGTCATGCAAATTGCTAGGCTTTTTACTTAAGCAGTAATATTTTTAAAAACTTGTATAACAGTCCTTGCAGTTTGGCAGTGAATAGTTTTATGAAATGTTTCTCAGATTTGAGATAGCTGTAGCTTATATACAGCTAAGTCAGTTTTTTGTCTACTGAAATGGAGCTTAATATTTTTCTGCCATAGGTGTTTTATAGAGTTGCTCAAAACTTGAGTAAACCAAAATCTAAATGTTTAGGAAGAGGTTGTGTATATTACAATGTGGCAAGGCTGGATTTTTTAAATAACAAGTCTGCAGTTGAGTAGTTGTGAGAATTTTAGTTGCTTCTGAGCTTTTTATTTCTGTCAGAAGAACTTATTATAAATGACCAGTGCCCAACTACAGGAAATGAAGAGGGTGTGCCACATGAAGATATTTATTTTAAAATTAAGTGTGTCTTAAGATAATAGTTTTTTCCTTTGCTTTTTTGAGCTTTGTATTTCTTGTGCCAGCAAAATGTGGGGCATTGGTTAGACCTATTTATTGAAAAACTTTAGAACGTCATCTTTTATTTTTATAAGAGGCAAAATGTAAAAGAACCAGTTTTGGAAGGGGAAATATAAAATATTTTATTTTTTTGTGATAAACATTCCACACAATTGCTTTGTATGACAGTATGGTGACATAGATTGAATTCCTGTGCACATTTATCTGAGAGTAAGTCCACCTGAATATACAGATTCTTACATTTGAGTAAACACAGAATGCACTGCCTGTGCTATACAGGATTTGATTTAAAAAAAAAAGTTAAAAGAATTCCATTATCCTGTTTTCAGTGACACATGGCAATGTGGATAATTAGATTTTTTTCTGGAAGAATTATTAGATATACTATTTTCTTGTCATATTAATGTATTTTCTAGTTTTGAGGAAATTCCAGCAATGTTTTATGAAACTATAGGATTGGAAGAGCATGTTTGGTTTGATTTTAAAGTTGGATGAGCAAATAAATTGTTACTTCTAATTTGTTTTAGGTAAGAGTTTTGGAAGATTTCTGTGAAAACATAATACACTAAAGTATGTGATTTGCTCTCCTATCCTTTTAAATAGAACATAGTCTTGATGTTTCTCCAAATTCAGTTTTAATACGTCCTGTGGTTTGTTTTCAGGGTGAGCTATAAAGCTTCTTGCCACAAGAATCCTTGCCTGGAAGTACTGTAAGCAGAGATAATTTTCAAAAGACAATTATATAAACACGTTCATATATGGCATTTAAGGTGGCAGCTCAACTTGATAAATAAGTTTGCAACATACGTGGAGCAATCCTATGTATATATTTTTGTAAGTGAGTACTGTACCACTGAATTCACTAGAGCTCATTATCAAGTAAGTGTCTTATAAGACTCCAGCCGTAACATATTTCAAGAAGCAATTGATGGAACACTGTGTGAGACAGGATGCTCAGCTAGATGGGCTGCGCCTGATCTAATAGGGCTCCTCTTGGGTTCTCATGATTGGAACTTTTCTATTTGGGACCATATCATAGCATACATACGGACTAATCCAGCATTTCTGGAAACAAAAAAAGCGGTCTGGGTTTTTCTATCTTAAGATCAATTAGCAGTGTTGATCAATAGCATTTTCCTTCTGTGATGCATCATCCCAGCTCTTTCTTTTCTTTCTGCCCTTTAAAATTTGTTCGGGGGGGGGGAACCATATTGTAACAGTTCTTTAAAAACTTAGGCTTTGTAGAAAGTATCTTTGAAAAACTGTACATGTTGTGTCAACTTTTCTGACCTTTCTCGTCTCTTTTTGATGGCTCAATTTGATTATATTCTTATTTATGGTAGCTTTGGTAGGGGGGGCAAAATAATTAGTAGCTGAATTTGGAAAGGCTCAGAGGAAACCATAACAGGGATGACTTAGCGTGCCTTAGGTTTGATACATGCTTTTTACAAAAGGATTTTGCTTTTGTAAGGCAGGTACAGTTGTACAGGGGAGAGCTGCTGTGTCATCATTTCTAGAGTGTGTTGGGTTCTGTTCTTGAATACTAAACCTTAGAAAAGAAGGTTAGTTGTACAATCACAGTTTTTTTCCTTTTTTGAATATATCTAGGAGATGGCAAATGGAACAGCTAAGCCAGACCCCTGTCTTCTGTTATTCTACACTTTGGTATGTATGCATTTAACATCTTAATTATGTGTTTACAAAGAGAGAGAGAGAGAGAGAGAGAGAGAGAGAGAGAGCCACGTGGTATTTTATTCACTCCAGGTCTCATACCCCTTTCAGTATTGTCCTTCAGAAGTGTGTTTCGTGTGTGAGTTACTTATTTTCTAACTTTGCTCATAAGGATAGAGGTCAGCTCTAGCTATTTCAGAGGGCACAGCTGTGACGTTTCATTTACTAGATAATTACATCTGTCGCAGTTGGTGAGATTGCATGCAGTGTTGGTTTTGAAGAAAAGCATATTGTGCTTCTTGAAGCATCTGCATCAGTGAAGATCTTTCACTTCTTTTTGACAGGCTGTCCTGCCGATTACTTTTGGGTTTCTTAACATTTTCTTCAGGTCTCACCTCAGTGTTCTGTACATAATTTCTCTAATCCTAATTGTCCTTCAGCATCTTTGATTCCTTGGGTTGACAGTGGTTTTTTTCAGAAGTTCTGACTGTCTGGCTAGTGTTGTCTGTTCTGCTTATTGTTATTTCAGATTCTCTAGACTTTGTACCTATTTTATTAAGGCTGAACACTGATACTGATATTGCAGTAATTCTCTTTACTCATCCACAAGTTATAGGAGCATACTTGCTCATTAAGTGTTGTGGTCAGTGCCCTCCCTTTCATCTGTGTGAATTGTTTCAGAGATGCACATTGATGTCAGATTAATCATGCCTTTTAAGAGTTTTTTTCCTCTTTTATCTGTATCCCACCCCAGCATTCTAGCCTCTTCAGATTGTTTATTATGTGCATGTAAGTGTCTGTAATAGAGTGCTTTGGTTCTTAACATAATTTTAAGAACCCGCTGACCCTTCCTCCCCCACCACCGCCCCTCAAAATATCTAGACTGAATAGTCCTTACCTGCAGCAGCACTTCATTGGGCCTGTTCTCCATCATCTTCTGGTGACCCTGGTGATTCAAGTGATGTCCATGGCTGAATTCGTGTGAAGCCTTCTGTTAGTGAGCAAGAATCGCTTGGGGGGGATTTTAAATCTTTTCCTTAAATAGAGAGGTACGGCCATCAGCAGCTGGTTTTCTGAAGAGTTCCACAGCCCACACAGATAGTCAGGTAGCAATTCACATGGTTATGTGGCTAGAAAGGCTGACTAATTTGTTACTAACTTGGTGAGTGATATTGTGTCACCACTCCTACCCGTTGCCGCTTTTAAACCTGAGGGAAGGATAGTACTAATTCTCTCTGAATATGTCCCTCACATAATTTAAACTTGAGGTATAGTCTCTAAATCTTAAAGCACTTGTTTTAATGGCTTTTGTTGCCAAGGTGGGGTGGGGGTTAAATGTTGAAGACAGTATAGACTTCTATAGCCAGCACTGTTTCCTTCAGCAGTATTATTAAATGAACTGCTGGTTTAAGTATTTCAATAAGTCCAAAGTGGCACTTCCCCATAAACCAGCAGTTCTCAACCTTCCTAATGCCTCGATCCCTTAATGCAGTTCCTCATGTTGTGGAGACTCCCAACCACGGGGGCAGGGTAGCTGGGGTCACGGCAGCACGGTGGGGTGGAGAGGCAACCCTGCTGCTGGTCGCCTCGAGGGGCGGCGGGAGACTCGTTGCGACCCCTCTGAAAGGGTAGTTCGACCCCCCAAAGGGGTTGCAACCCACTGCCCTAAACACTTGTCTATAACTTCAGATTTTTTTCAAATGTACAGAGTTCTGATAATGAACTGTTGCTATAAATGACAACACTGTTGTTCATTCTTGCTGTTTTTCATTTGGAAGTACTGTACTTGAAAGGAAATCCGTGCCAAATGAGTTCTCAAAGACACTGAGCAAAATTTGGCCAGTGCTGGGTATTTTTCAGTGCATTATTTGTGTCAAGAGAGATTTGGTCCTGTTCTTACCTCTGCTAATGGAATCAATAGGATATCTACATGTTTAACAGTGGTTCAAGCATCTGCTGTCTTATTTTTATTAAAGTCAAAGTATATTCTAGTAGGGAGGGCTTGTAGCTCAGTGGTAGTGCAAGCAACCTAGAAAGCAGGAGGTTTCTGGTTTGAGCCCCAGAGTCTCCCAGAAGTAGACAATGGCAAACCACTTCTGTATCTCTGCCAAGAAAACTGCCTGGAAGCATCCATGGAGGCTCCCAGGCAGTCAACCAGAAGCCAGCCGTGAGTTGATGATACCCCAGCTACAACATCACAGTAACATTTCAATAGAGAATAAAGCTGCAAGGAGCACAAGTGACAAATATAAGGCTGATTACAGTGTCTTGCTTTGTTTGCAGTGAGGCATTTGGAGAATTGGGCTGCAAATATTTGGGTACCTTTGAAATTAACTGTGGGACTGGAAGACCTGGTAGGATTTGTTTATAGAGAGCTGAAGAAAATAATGTTTCATACCAGAAAGATTAGGTCAAGTTAGATCCTTGTAACCAGTTCTAGATGGTCTGCTTGCATGGTCTGCCTTCTTCTAGAATCCCGTCTTCAAAAGCCTGTGAAGTTCTAGATAGAATAAAAACTAGAGGTCTAGCTTGGTCTAGTGGTTAGGAAGCGGGACTCTTATCTGGGAGTGTCAGGTTTGATTCCACACTTCTCCACAAAGCCAGCTGGGTGGTCTTGGGCTAGTCACAGCTGTCTTCCGAGCTCTCACAGCCCCACCTACCTCACAGAGTGTTCTGTTGTAGGGAGAAGAATAGAGAGCTTTGAATCACCTTAAATGAGTGAGAAAAGCGGGACAGAAAAGCCAGCTCTTCTTCCTGGATGATGCCCTGTTCTGCTTGCTAACAGTGATTACAGCATGATATCAGCTGGGCAGAATATGGTGCTTGATATAAACCATCCGTTTTTACTTTATACCCAAAGTAATCAAGCTGTGGCCCAGTACCAAGAAAATTAGTAAAATAGGGTGCCTGTTGTTGTTGAAATGGTCTCTTCAGGTCTGCCAGCAGCCAGTAAATTACTGTGTTTCTAGTAAGACCCTGTAGTGCAGAGCTGGAAAGTACTATAATAACTGTACTAAGCGCCTTTGACAGAGAGTAAGATTAATGGCTTCAGGTAGAAAACTGCAGATAGCTTTGTTAATATAAGAAAAGCATAATTGTAACATTTTTTCCATAGGTTTTGTCCTTGAGGCCTACCAGACTCTTGATAAATCCGCTATAAGTATATTTATGCAGAAGTTCACTCCTACTAATACAAAGGACTTAGAAGAATAAAAGGCTTTAGCATTTTTTATCGTGGAGATAGGAAGATTTGAATTGCTGTTAGCAAGTCCAGCTAATAGTTGTATAGATGAATCCATTGTCACTAAATTAGTCATTGAGAGAAACTTTCTGCTGTTATAGATGGAGAATGTTGGAGTTGAAGATCTTTGTGGTTCACCAGCAGGAGGAGGAATATAGATCAGTCACCTTTCAGCAGAGAAATGGTGGCAGTCAAAGCCACTTCTAAGATGATGGTCTCCTGGCCAATTTTAATCCTGGGCCCACCCCTCCTTGTGAGAGGTGTTTGAAAAAATGTTATTTCAGCGCCCAGTCCACTATGTGCTCCCTTAGACCATGCCCCCAAACATGTTCCCCACCCCCTCTAGATGGCCCTGACTGCAATAATTGGGTGTATAGTGGGTAGCTTGTGTTTGGGGTGGATTCAGATGTAATGTTAAGTTTTCTAGGTTGTCTTCAGCAAATCCAGGAGTGGCTGGAGGCAAAGTGGGCAATGCCTAGCCATGCCCAGTAGCTCAGAGTTTGTCCTCTCAAGGAAATTGGGCAGTTGGTGGCCATTAACTCTGCTGACAGTAGGAGTTGGCAGGAACGCGAAGGCCAGCTTCTGACAGACTGCAAGGAGAGCAGCCTATGTATTCATCTCCCGCTACTGGGATTCCATGAGCAACTTTGAGAACAGGCTGCTGGACTAGGTGGGCCATGAGTACAGTCCAGTGGGGCATTCCTTATTCTCTTTCTCCCTTTTTCCTTCCCATGTGTTTCATTTCAGGGCTGGCTAACATGCATAATTCATGACAGTCAGTAAAGTTTGTTTCTTGTGGTTTCTTCTGATTGAAGTATATAAAATTATGCATGGTATAGAAAAGGTGGATAGAGAAAAATTCTTTTCTCTATCACACAATACTAGAACCAGGGGGCACTCTATGAAGCCGATGGGTAGGAGAATAAGGTCTGACAGGGGGAAGTATTTCTTCACCCAGAGGGTCATCGGCTTATGGAATGTGCTGCCGGAAGAGGTGGTGACAGCTACCAGTCTAGATGGCTTTAAGGAAGACTTAGACAAATTTATGGACGACAGATGTATCAATGGCTACTAGAACGAATGCCTAGGTGCATCTTTCAGGCTAGTGGGGGGAGGAACCAGGGCGCTTCTAAGGCCATCTGCTGGGACTCGAGAGCAGGAGAAGGTTTGTCCTTGTCTCTGCTTGAGATGCCCATGAGCATTTGGTGGGCCACTGTGTGCGACAGGATGCTGGACTAGATGGGCTGTGGCCTGATCCAGCAAGGCTTCTCTTATGTTCTTATGTTGTGGTCTTGTGCCTAATCTGTCCCTTTACTGACCTTGGTGTGGCTTTCTCACAACTGCCTTGCCTTTTCCCCACCAGTCACCAATGGGTCCCAGCCAGCCCTGCACAAATCGCTTCCTTTCAACCTAAGCTACCTCACTGTGTTTTTGCGTGAATAAGAAGCAAACCTCTTGTTGGCTTCTTTATGTGTTTTAGAGAAAGGGCAGGCTAAATACATGGCCAAGGGAGTTTCACAACTAGCCTTCCTTTCAGTGTTCCTCCTTGCATTCTTAAGATGCTTCTTCCCACTGAAATGCCTAGGTCTGTTTTTGAGTCTTCAGCCAAACAAGCATACTTCCAGAATAGCTGCTGAAGAATTAGTCAGTCATTCTCTCCAGCCGTGATGAGAGGTCAAGTTATCCCTGAAAAGTGCTCTAGCTTCAAAAGGCATTTGAATATTGTACTTTTCCCACAGTTAATTAAGTAGTAGGTCATCTTAGATTCTTCATAGCCACTGTAAAGATCTTCCAAGTTCATAAGAGCAACTGAGAAGTAGTTTGACTTCTATCATTTTGCATTATGGATGATTAATTCAAGGCTCCTAACTTAAGCTGTAAGAAATCCATGAAAGAGTTGCTATAGATACTGTATAAACCTACCATGTTTCCCTGAAAATAAGGCAGGGTCTTATATTAATTTTTGTTTCTAAAGACGCACTAGGGCTTATTTTCAGGGGAAGTTTTATATAACACTTATATAGGGCTGAAAAATCATGCTAGGGCTTATTTTCAGGGTAGGGCTTATTTTCGGGGAAACAGGGTAGCTTAAAGTTTAATATGAAGGCATCATAATTTTATCGTCCTGAAATGTTGCCATTATCACAGCTTGTATGCTGGCTTAGGAGCCTCTGTGTCTCATCTGAAGAACTTGTAGGTTAATAGGAGTTTTTACAATTAAAAACGGTTTTATGGTTTAGCGGAAACAAATTGAATAGGTGATCATAGAATTTCAGAAATTCATAGCTGAATTCTCTTCTGCAGAAAGGGAAAAACTTGCAACTGCAAAACTAGGGAGAAGAAGAGGGCTTAATCTGATCTCTTGTTTTCTGTCTGAAATTGTTCGCCATCTTCAGTTGAATCCAGATAAAGTTCTTACAACTTGATTCTTTTAAATCAGCCATTAAATATGAAGATGTTTTCAGTTATTGGAAATTATATCAACTCTCATATTTGCTTGAGCTGCAGATTATTGCGAGATGCAAACAAATTACTTTTACCCCAGTTACAACTTATTATTTTTTCTGGTGGCTTAGACACTGTACTTATTGTTGTCCCATTCCACAAGATATTGTATCTTCCCAAAGTCATCTAATGAGGTAGACTTGGGACTGAACTCCCTAACCTATGTACAGTTAATACTTTTTATGAAGTAGGAAATTGCTTTCTTTGACAATTTCCTGGAGTCAACAACAACTCTTGCACTTCTTCCCTTTATCTTAATGATTTAACATTAGATTTTGGCAGAAATTTTGTTATTTGCATAGCAGTATCTAACAATGACAAAACCAAGCTTTGAACTGAGAGTCGTTTCTACTTTCTTTCCATTTACAAACCCAGCTACTACTGGTTAACTTTTGTTGGTCCCTTCTTGAATGGCATCCCTCCCAGTTATGACTTAACCACTGGTTATCTTTCAGTGTTTACCTCCATTTTTTCAGAGCAGGCTCATATTAAATGCTGTTTTATTGTTAAGTGATCCTTCTGCAGTCATAACTGGAGGAATGCAGTACTTGGTCTTTGCATCAGAAGCAACAGGGATATTAATGAAGTTTTTTTTAAGCGTCAGTGAGCTGTTTTCCCCCAGAATCTACAAGTAAAACAATATTTTCCTTTCTTGCTTTGGAATTTTCTGGAATTTAACAAGAACTTGGACTGAACCTCTGCAAAAGAGAGGATTTCTTAGCTCAGAGATCAGTCTGCATAATGAATTTAAGATTTAATATGAATATTAGGTGTTTTACCTGGGAGACAAATGTGATGGGAATAGCTCAAGCAAAAGTATTGCTATGCATTCTGTTGTTTGGGCTGCATTGAGACATCACTTGCTTATTCCACTATATTTGGATATTCTAGAATAAAGCATGGACATACAGGAATATCCCAATATAGCAGAATAAGTAAGTGACATCTGGATGCAGCTTTAGATCAGCAAAGTCCTCCTAAACAGTTACTAAGTCAGCTGACAATCAGACATTAGTTGAGTAATATTAACTAAGCAGGCAGGGGAGTTGGTTGTGAGAGCAAATATAAAAATTACAAGCTATTAAGTCTAAATCTGGTGTTGTTAGAAGTCTCTAAAAATTGCAGCTTTGGGTATGTAAGATACAGTACTGATACAAAGGAGGAAGCAGTTGAGCTTTACTGAGCTGTCAGTTTTGTTGTTTTCAGAAGCAAGTTGGTCTTAATTCTGCATAATTGAACTTGCTCAATAGAAGGTTCTCGAGAAGTGTTTATAGAATCGAGACCACACACAAATTAATAGTAGAGCTCTCCTTCATCCTGGCTTGGATTATTGTTGCTCTTTTTGGCAAGGCATGTGTTGGGGACATTCAACGAGAGATGAAAACACAGGACTTAATAAAAATTGTCCAGAGGCATGGCCACTGTGGATTATCAACATCACTGTTAGTAATAGGTAGATACCCAAAAGATGTTCAAGTGACTATTGCTGAGATAAAAGGTTTTTAAAATTATACTTCCACTTGAGTCAGTGTACAGCTTGATTTTGTCTTGTGCTGTCATCTGTGTGTGTGTGTGTGATCTATAACAGAAGAGGTAAAATGTTGCACCTTTTATGTTGACTTGGTGTTTACAAGGATACTTTCCAATTCATACTGCCAAAAGCAGATAGCTTTTCTTTTTATCATTGCAAATTGAAATTGTGGATGACTTTTACATTGCACTGCCGTGGGGATACCGTGATGATGATTTCATCCTGCCACTGTAGTCTGTGGCAAAAAGCTCCTCTTGGCAGCGATTTCATGGGAACATGATTCGATCTTTTTGCTGAACACTTCAAAGTAAAAAGGCGACTTGCCTTGCGCATGGATGCAGCCCCCAAAGTGCAGCGGCAAATGGACATTCTCTGGTTTTATCGCTTTGTAAGTAAGATCTTTTATGGAAATTGAACATTCATACGTAGGAGGTATAGGCGTTCTGGAATGTAGAACATTCTCATGCTAAAATTGTTTACATGAAAAAAAGATTACACTTACGACTTTGTAATCTTCAATGTGCAATTTTGTACATGTTGTGTTTAAGCTAAGTTTATAAAATACTGTATGTGTAAATACTTGACTGAGTATTTGATATAAATATCTGACCATTAAAATGGATTTATATTCATACATTGTTGTTGGTCCTGATCATTTTTTAAACTCTCATTGCAGATGTTTCTCATGCTAAATGAACAGGTCATGTATACTAAACTTCACGGCATTTTAGTATCCATTTTGTACTAATATTTAATTTTAGTAGAATTAGTTTTAAAATGGGACAAAAGGGTCCATTAATGTCACAGTTCATAATCAACTCTGTCCCAAAAATTTATATAAGCTTCCTATCTACTCAGAAAACATTTGCTTGAAAATAAATGATATTTATTTCACTTTATACCCATATCTTCCTCTACAGAATCAATAACATCCAGGTAACATCTAGCCCTGTACCTTTAGTATGACTCAGCCATTCTGTTGGTTCATTTTTCCTTCTTCATACAGAGAACAACCACAGTTACTTTTACTTTGCGTTAATGGAAAAATAATTGAATAAACCAAGCTGAACAAGGGAATAATGTGATTCCTAGTTTTTTATTCTGTTTAGGTGCAGACCATCTTGATTTGGATTGAAGAGAAAATAAATATGCTCTAAAACATGGAGGTTCTTAGGACGAACTGCTCACTACAAAATGTATTCACAAAGCAGCCCTGAACAGGATAACAAACCAAATGTATGATCGGCATGTCATTTTGTAGATTGCTGCAGATCTATTGTGTCTGCACTGGAGCCACATTTACACAGCCATCCAGGTGATGGTTCTAATCAGAAATAATTTTATAATTAGTCTTTGTGCCTGCCCAATATATTCATAGCAATGCCATGTTTCCAGAGGAAAGACTTGTTAGTTGAATTCAGAAGTATCCACTCATTTTGGCTTGTAGATAGAAACTGCCAGTTCCAGTCTAGCTGGTGTTTGCTGTCAGTCTATAGCTGGTTCTCTTAGCCTGGTACCTCCCAGAAGACTTGGAGTACAACTCCCATCAGCTTCAGCGGACATAACCACAGTGGCTGGATTGATAGGAGTTATAGTTCAGAGCATTTAAGGGGCATTAGGCTGCTGAAGGCAAGTCTACAATTACAAATAAAAAGAGGCACAATTTATTTTGTATCTCAAATTGTGTTATGTATGGCTGGTAATCTGTTTTTTGATCTCCCTGAACTGTGTCACAGTATGGTACATAAGTGCATTTTAAGCAGATACTGGGAACTCCAGAGAATGAACACACGGTTTGTAGAAGGAGAGAAGTGATTCCATAAACTGTGTACTGTAATTGCAAAAGTTCTTTTCCAAGTGCTCAACAGATGGATCTTTGCAGATGGTAGCACAACCATGAAAACCATGCCTGGTCCTGAGTTGCTTCTGACTTTATAAGATGGCAGCAGAACCCACAAACATCACTTAGTAGCAAATCTACAAGATCAGTGCAGTTCTTTGGGTCAAGGCATTACGTATGGTAGACAGCTTCATTGAGTAACCTAGCTTTTTCATTCTGAGACATCCAGACCATTCCTAAGGGCAGCCTTATATAGGTTTGATAGTCCACTGTGTAAGTACCCTATGTATGGATCACTTTGACAAAGCTTTGGAGCTGTAACAGTTGAAACTGAAAAAAAAGTGTTTCTGGCTACAACAACTGCCAGCGATAGGAATTTTTCACGGAGTACCTGCAGACTAAACACTTAATTTCTTCGGATAAATGCAGCTCTGTCAAGAGAAGGCAAACTTGCCTATTTCCAGACCTGGGAAATAACCCACGAGCAGGGCGATTTTCTAAGTTAAGCTTAAGCCTACCGACCATCTAGTCCATCACTGCAGAAGTTGCACAACTAATTCAGAGATAACAAAGTTGGGCACACCCTGATAGTAAGGACACTCCACTCAAATGATTTCTGCAGAGCACTCTATGTTAAATAATGTAGAGTAAGAACCCAAAAGCACTGTAGAAGCAAAACCACTCTGGCTCAGAGTGGGATCCACCACCAACTTACAGTCAGTTCAGCCATGCTTCGTATTTTCCAAAGCTACAGGAAGATCAAGTTCTCCATTGCCTATCTCCTACCTGAGTCATGCAACAGTGTGGCCCAAACCAACTTACTCCCAAACTAGGGTGTGAACTGATAATGCAATGAATGCAGGTACTTTTTCCTCCACCATACTATTGAATCATCTCTGCTCTCGAAAGCATATATTACCTGCGCTGACACCCTGGGTGGGCTTTAAAAAAAAATCAATGGACAACTTTTTTTGTCTTCCATGGCAACAAGGACTACATCTTCATGCAAGGAAGGATCCATTAGACCCTGAACTCCCTCATCCAGACCTCATGGATTTGGTCAAATCCACCTTGATAAGCAAGAATGAAGAGGGCATATGTTTAGTGTAACAGATAGAAACAGCTTATCCATGAATGGAGTCTTCAAAAGATCAAAATCCCATAAAATCTAGTTAAACAGTTATCTTACATATGTATTCTGGGTCTGTAATTACCATGGTTTTAGAGTAATAGAAATAAAGGACTTTATCACCAGACAACCTTCCAGGCTTGTCACTTTGAAAGTCTGAGAAACTCATTTGCTTGAATATGTGGTAGAGATGTGCATGAATTTTTTTTAACATTCTATTCAAATCAAATACCCCCAAATTTGATTTGAATCTTTTAAATTTGAATTTAACAAGATTTTATTTGAATTTACCAAATTCAAATCTATTCGTTCAAATTTTTAATTGGAATCTGCACATAAAAATGTTACAACATTTGTATGTGCACGTACACATCTGTACACATCCATATGCATGCTGTAGTTATCCCATATACAACCCGTTTTCATCCTGAATGGATCAGTGCAAATGTATACAAACCTATACACATATGAATATCCATATAATTCAAAGGAAGAGATCCAAAATTTGATTCAAATGTTTCCATTCTAATTTTGGGACATTCTGTTTGAGTTTGAATGTTTGAGTTTTTACTTCCTTCCTGTGGGTTAAGAGGAGATTCTTCATCTAGAGGGGAGAAGGGAGCTGATAAACCTAGCCAATATGTGAGCCAGTTTAGTCTAATGGTTAGGGAGCTGGACTCTTATCTGGAAATACTGGGTTTGTTTCCACACTCCTCCATGAAGCCAGCTGTGTGACCCTGGGCTTGTCACAGCTCTCTTCTGAGCTTTCACAGCCCCACCTACCTCACAGGGTGTTCTGTTGTGGGGAGAAGAACAGAAAGCTTTGTCAGCCGCTTTGAGTCCCCTTAAATGGGTGAGAAAAGCAGGGTAGAAAAGCCAACTCTCCTTCCTTCCTTCCTTCCTTCCTTCCTTCCTTCCTTCCTTCCTTCCTTCCTTCCTTCCTTCCTTCCTTCCTTCCTTCCTTCCTTCCTTCCTTCCTTCCTTCCTCTCTCCTCTGTCTCTTCCTTTTTTTAGCAGAAAGATTATTTCATGGCCTACTCAGATTTGGCTGTTACAGCACACATGTATGAAGTGCAATGTTTGGTTAGCCCCATATAAATGGAGCTAAAAAGCATTAGATGGTATTGTTAGAGGTACAAGCACGATGACCATTGGCAATGGCTGTAATTAGCAATAACAAAACCCCAAGCTTCCCCATGCTTACATAATAGCTGAGCTGAGGGAGAGAGAACTGTGATCTCCACCAACTCCTAGAATCAGGTATTAAAATGCCTACCAAAATAGACACACAGAGATACATGTTGCTTAATAATTAAATTTTCATTTAAGCCCTCCCAGGGTGTTGATAGGCTAAGCAGAGTATTCAAAGATTTTGGACTAGGAGCCTGGGCAAACAGGAATGAGGTAGTGTCTCAGACTGCAGAACAAATATTTATTCGCAAAGTACTTTGGCAGATAATTGAAGGGTGGCTTGCACAGGGTGGAGGTGTAGTTTGCAAGGAGACAAGGCTCTGCTTGTCCAGACACTGAAAATTAACCGAGTCCTGGAAAAGTCACTGCAGGGGTGTGTGTGTGTGTTCCAATTTACAAAATCCTGAATGATACAAATGCCATTGGGTAATCAAATCTGGGACGAGGTCCAGACCTCTGAGATAACATGTGTTTAGACAATTTTAGAATGCAGATGTGGACTGACCAAGATGCATGCAGCACCCAGTTCAGTTTCTGTCTTCTAGGTCTGTGTGCTCTGAAATCTGGCAACTAGGACCAATCAGCCCCTCAAGACTCAGTGGTGACACAGAGGCCAAATTGCATTACTTCAAGGTTCTGGGATTGCATTCAGTGAAGGACATTCCGTTTTATCAACTGCATCTGATGAAGTAGCGCACCAGCTGGATGTCACACCAGGAGGCAACAATGCAGAAAATCATCTCTCCACAGCCTGCACTGTCTTTGCACACTTTACTGTTGTGCACATCCAACACTGTGTCCCTAATGCCTAGATGTTTGTGTCAGCACCTCTGCTTGTGTAGGCTTGGGCACCTATTTTGGCTTCCACCAATGCATGGTACATGGAACTATGGGTGTTTTTCCACTGCCACTAGAAGTACCCATTAAGTACCCATTAATGGGTACAAACATGCCATTATGTACCCATTAATGGGTACTTAATGGGTACTTTTAGTGACAGTGGAAAAACACCCTATGATGGTCACTCCATCCAGAGTGCTATTGTTGGAAAACCCACTACTGGTGCTGGATTTTCAAGCAATAATGTTTAGTGATATTTAGATGGGAAGGGGGGGCTGTGGTGGGGTTTTCTCAGATATGTGAGGCAACCTCACCATAGTGATGATTTAATGGTGTTATATTCTCCCCATTATATATTCCCCCCAGTGGGGCCTAGGGTTTAGTCTATGGGTGTTTTCCCACTGTCACTAAAAGTACCCATTAAGTACCCATTAATGGGTACTTAATGCCATTTTTGTACCCATTAATGGGTACTTAATGGGTACTTCTAGTGACAGTGGAAAAACACCCTGTGAAAGCTCATGCTGCCAACTTCTGTCTCTGTTAGTCTCTAAGGTGCTGCCATATCCCCTTGCTTAGTGACTGAGATTAACACAGCTGCTACTTTACATTTTATCACTTGTGCACAAAACCCTAACCCTGTCTGAGATATGGCTGTACAACTGAATCATGAAGTTTGCATTTTTATTTAGACATGTGTTGAGAAAGTTAGGCTAAGACTTTTGTCAACCTGGTGCCACCTTCCTGGTTCCCCAGATGTTTTGGCCTACAACGTTCATCAGCCCCATCCAAAGGCTACATTGAGGAAGGTGATTTCATTTGCTTTTACTTTCCGGGCAACACTCTGGGCTTCTGATAAAGCTTTTGTGAGGGCTGAATCCACCCTGTAATTATCTGCCCTGAGACCTTCGGGTTATAGGGCGGAATAGAAATGCAAATAATAAATGTTTAAAAAATATTCACCGGAGCTTGTTCACTTTGGTGAAACATGTGAGTGGCATTTCTGGGTTGGAAAGACTTTTCTGGGATTGTCCACCAAAGAGTTCCAAGGGAGTTCAGCATATGCCTATTCAAGGAACATATGGTCCTTTTTTTATTCCTCAGTTTATTTACTAAAATTTTGGCAGAGTTTCATTACATCAGAGTGTGGGTTGTTGTTGTTTTAAAAACACACAGAGAGATAGAGTTGTTGCTTTTTGACAGATGTAGCATTCATCAGCCTAGAAACGGAATGGAAGTGCACCTTTTGTCTTTGCCTGTAATGAAAACTAGGAATCTTGATTGTACATTATCTCTGAAGCAAAGGCTGCTCATTCCGAGTCTGACAGGAAAAGGATAGTAATGAAACAGGACAGTGAAGGAATTTCTTCACTTTCTCTAAACTATGGATAACGATTTAACAACAGGCCCACACTTGAACAAGTTGACCTCATACCATGGTATGGCTAGGTCCAATCCACTAAGGTATTTTAGTATTTGAGCAGAAAATCCAAATGACTTTTAACTTGGTTGAAGAAAGCAAAATGACGGAAAACATGTCTGCCCTTCAGTGACAAGTGCTTTGCTCCTTATTAAGAAGCAGAGCTCAAAAAATTCAGTCACCTGGTAGTGGTCGCCCTCCAAAATTAACTTGGCAATAATTTTTTGGTCCTTGGAAGAACTCCAAGAGAGGCTGGTGAACTGTTTGTAAGGTAAGAAGAATCTTCCTCAGGTTTGAAGCTGAGGAGAAGCAGGAACCAGGCTGAGGAAAGGCAAGAAAGGGCTAAGCGGGGGTCACAACGCAGGTCTAAGAAGAAGCAACCATGAGACTACTGCCTCCCCCCAACCACAGCCCTAATACCATTCTGGATTACATCCAGAACATACCTTGAACTACCTCAATGCTTCAGGAGCCAGCAGTATGGCTGCTACTGCCCTTGTTCAGCTCTTACATCTTCTTTCCATCAGTCTATAAGCCATAGCTAACTACTGTCACCAAAAAGAAGGCAGAGGCTGCGCTGGAATCCTATAAACTATCCTTCATACTGTCCCGGGGTGTTTTTCCACTGAGCTCCTTTAATCCAGATCTAAGAAGATCTGGA
>MTQE01000390.1:4468482-4483714 GCA_014337955.1 Aspidoscelis marmoratus
AAGAAAGAAAGAAAGAAAGAAAGAAAGAAAGAAAGAAAGAAAAAGATATTTGGTGGCTTTTTAAAATAATACATTTTCAAAAATGGTTCTAAGCCATCTGTGGCTAATGTAAAAAAAGATGTAAATAGATGACACATTGTTTACACTGTGCCGTGTGATCGCTCCATCTGGCAGAGAGAAAGTCAACCCTCTTAGATGGTAACTCTCACGGTTAAGAGTACTCAAGGACAGAGAAATAAACATTTGCCAATACTTCTGGCAGCTGAATGCTTCTGTTCCATACAACCTTATCTCCACTAGCAGAACTATCACCCAGTAATGATTTGCTGGTATACAACTGCTACCAAAATCAAGTAGCTCAAAGAAACTTCAAGTCTCATCCCACTGTCCCCATGGAAGTAACTCACATGTTAAGCAGCAAGCCATCCAAGAATAAGAAGCTGAGCTATATGTAGGCCTGTGTGAATCAGCCTAAGAAGTAGTTGGCTTTTATGAGCTTTTACACAGGGCATATATGTAGTTAGCAGGGGCAGGTAGGATTGCCTAGCATGGATGCAGAGACTGCATTTGGTTAAAGTTTTTACTTCCTGTGGATTAAGAGGAGATTCTTCATCTACAGGGGAGAAGGGAGTTGACAAACCTAGCCCATATGTGAGCCAGTTTGGTCTAGTGGTTATCTGGGAATACTGGGTTTGTTTCCTCACTCCTCCTGGGCGACCTTGGGCTAGTCACAGTTCTCTTCTGAGCTCTCACAGCCCCACCCACCTCACAGGGTACCTGGTTTGGAGAGAAGAACAGAAAGCTTTGTCAGGTGCTTTAAATCCTCTTAAATGGGTGAGAAAAGCCAGGTTGAAAAGCCAACTCTTCTTCTTCCTAAATCTACAGGAAAAGAATTATGATTGGCATATAACATTATCTGGAATGGTTTTTTTCTCATGCCAGACCTAAATAGAGATACAGTGGGAGGAGACAAAATAAATAGATCAATCATTCAATCTGTATTTTGAACCACAGTGCCAAGACTGGATATTTTGCTTCCCAGTTTAATATATGGTATCCACTTGTAAAATATACCAGCTCTTATTTTTGCTTTAATTCAGAGAGCCTTTCCAGATAGGTTTGTCTAATCAGTGGGGCTTGCACTGAATTTTCTCTGTGTTGCTTGTAAGCCTCCATATTCAGCTGTGAGTGCTGATGCATATTCGTGCACATGACACCCAGTTCCAAAGAGTCTGTTGCAAAATGGCTGGATGCTAAAAGCTGCAATCAAATAGAACATCACAGTCCTCAGGGGAATGGGATAGGCACTTGCCAGATCAAAGTTTTGCAGAAGCAAACAGCAAAGACAGTTTGCCTCTTTATAAATCTATGGTGAGGCCACATTTGGAATATTGTGTACAATTCTGGTCAACACACCTCAAAAAGGATATTGTGGAACTAGAGAAGGTGCAGAGAAGGGCAACCAAAATGATTAGGGGCTGGAACACGTCCCTTACAAAACCAGGCTGCAACGTTTAGGCCTCTTCAGTTTGGAGAGACGGCGTTTAAGAGGGGACCTGATTGAAGTATATAAAAGTATGCATGGTATAGAAAAGGTGGGTAAAGAACATTTCTTTTCTCTGTCACACAATCAGAACCAGGGGGCATCTATGAAGCTGATGGGTAGGAGAGTCAGGTCTGACAGGGGGAAGTATTTCTTCACCCAGAGGGTCATTGGTTTATGGAATGTGCTGCCGGAAGAGGTGGTGACAGCTACCAGCCTAGATGGCTTTAAGGTAGGGTTAGACAAATTTATGGACGACAGATGTATCAATGGCTACTAGAATGAAGTAGTTCCTAGAGTGCTATTGGGGGAGGGAAACCCTAAACACGCATTCTCATCCCACTAAAACGGTACCATTCCCACAGTAAGAAATGTAAACCGTTTAAAATGCAAGAACAGGAGCGAGACCTGTTGAAATGAGTGTTTTATTTACAATGCTTTGGGACGATTTAACACGCAGAAAGTGTGTTAAGCCAACCTGACGTGGGGACTGTGAGGATCGAAACCATTTCCAAACCATGTTAAGTTTGTAATGGGAACAAGCTGTAGGTGTGACTACAATCCCAGTCTCTGTCATTCATGATCATGAAGGGCCAGACTCTTATCTGGGAATACTAGGTTGGATTCCCTTGGACCTGATTTCTCCAAAGCCTCGACACAAGGCAGTTCTACATAGATGCTGAAGAGGCAGGACTGCCTACCAGAAGTCTTCTTTCATTCCCTGCATTATTGAATGACCTTGTTGAACATTTTAGATTGCGCGTTGTGTTATGAGCCATAATGGTTTGTGAGTCACTTGTGGCCAGAACAATTTAAGAGAACTTTTCTTTCTTTAGCACCAGTTTTTGGGTGCTTGCTCTGATCAGAGTATCCTTGAGTGTTTATGTGGCACCCCGAAAACACTGGCCTGCTGCTGCAGAAACTCAAGTAAGGAGCCAGTTACTTGGTTTCTTATCTGCTTCTCAGGAAGAAAAGCAATTCTTCTTAAGGATGGGAGGGTGGGTGGACACCAAGTTAGTTTACATTTTTTTCATCTTATTTGACGCCTCTTTACAGCCCACTCATTTGGTGACTAATTTCCAAGTTGATTCACCTTTCCCATCTTGATAGCTTAATTACCACCATGTTGCTTGCATTTCTTGGCATTTAACCATAGGAAACCTGTTTGTGTTATTGGTTACCGACTGGCCACACTCGAGCACATTTGATTAAATCTCCTTTTAATTAATGTGATGTGCTGTATCTGGGCTGAACATTGAAGAATGTTTAGAAATGCAACATATAGCAACACGGATCTTGGCTGGGCTGAGGTAGCCTTTAACAGCTGTGGTTTTTAAAAATTATCTTAATTAGGTATTAATTTATTCAGCAAAATTCAAGGTGTTGCTCACTTTCTCTTCAAACATCCTCAGCTGGGGGTATCCCAAAAAGCACCCTCTCTAGATTTTGGCTTTTCTACCCCATTTTTCTCATCCATTTAAGGGGACTCAAAGCAGCTGACAAAGTTTTTCTATTGTTCTTCCCACAACAGAACACCCTGTGAGGTAGGTGAGGCTGTGAGAGCTCAGAAGAGAGCTGTGACTAGCCCAAGATCACTCAGCTGGCTTCATGGGGGAGGGCAGAATCAAACCCTGTATTTCCAGATAAGAGTTCAGCTCCCTAACCACTAGACCAGTGTTTCCCAAAGTGTGGTACGTGTACCCCCAGGGGTATGGGAAGAGTTTGGTGGGGGTACGCGTGTATGTACCAAATATATATATATTGATTTTTATTAAAGCATAGGTTTTTTATGAGGGGTACTCAGCGTTACAAAAATTATAGAAGGGGAACACATATGTCAAAAGTCTGGGAAACACTGCACTAGGCCAAACTGGCTCACTTGTTATGATGATGTCAACATTTGTTTATCCTGGCGAATTGTACCTTTTTAGTGGTGGTTCCTATACTCTAGACTTCCATCATTTTGTTCTGTCTCCAGGTTCTCTAACCTGACATGTCAGAATGTTTGTTAAGAACTGGTTATGTTCACTGAGATTTTGCTGCCTCTGGAAATGTTATATATATGGTTTTTATACTGAGTTATTTGCTACAGACTTTAATAAAACTTTAGCATTTCTTGAAGTCCTATTTTGAGTGCTTTCATGAGGAACTGTTTTTATTGTTTACTAATCTTTAATATTTTGATACTGATTATTATCATTAATACTAATCCTGAAGCCTTGCAATGGCTCTTTTTACTGTTCACAGAACTACATTTTTACAAACAGAAAATTAAAATACAGGAGACTGAAATTTCTACTTCCAGATGAACTATGTGGGTACATAAAAGGAAAAATTGTTTGTTCTGCTCTGCTGAACTGAAATAGCTTTTGGCTGAGGCAAGCTTTCTTCCTTTTAGGTTATAATAGCTATTTACTTTAGAAGATATCTTTGTTACAGGGCAATAAATGTAGTAATTGCCAATCTGTTGTATTTTCATGTAGAAAACTTTCTGAAGATTTTTGAAAAGGTGGTGTGGTTCTCATTACAGCTAGGCTGTGTCCAGATGTCAGTTACTTATTCCACTATATTTGGATATTCCAGATAAAGCATGGATATTTTGGAATATCCATGATTTATTCTGGAATATCCAAATATAGCAGAATAACTGAGGCATAGATGCTTGTACAGCTGTGCCAAAAGGTACATCTGCAAGCTGAAGAAAGCATGGATGAATATGGCAATGGAGTGATTACACATCCCAGCACGTATCTGTGTTTGAGTCAGCTTGCTTCTGTTCACGGTTACATAAGAATGTAAGAGAAGCCCCGCTGGATCCGGCCACAGCCCATCCAGTCCAGCATCCTGTCGCACATGGTGGCCCACCAAATGCTCATGAGCATCTCAAGCAGAGACAAGGACAAATTTTTGCCTGCTCTCGAATCCCAGCAAATGGGCTTAGAAGCACCCTGCTTCCCCCTGCCTCCCCCCCCCCCAGGCTGAAAGATGCACCTAGGCATTCATTCTAAAATTCATAAATTTGTCTAACCCTACCCTAAAGCCATGTAGGCTGTTAGCTGTCACCACCTCTTCTGGCGGTTCATTCCATAAACCAATGACCCTCTGGGTGGAATCAAAGTTTATGAATTTCTGATGGTTTTCTCATCTTCAGAAAAAATTTGGATGTTTACAAATACAGTTGGAGAGAAGTCAAGACAGAGGGTGTTTTTCCACTGTCACTAGAAGTACCCATTAAGTACCCATTAATGGGTACAAAAATGCCATTTAGTGACAGTGGAAAAACACCCCTTGAGATGTGTTGTGTGCAAAATAGAAAGATGATTAGCTCTTTTGAATACCTTAATAGCTGATACTTCATAGCTACTCCTGGCCCATGAAATGGAGATCATATTTATCTACTTACAAAGAGTGGAAATCTTGCATTTTGGATAGAGCACGTGGCTTTCTAGGGGGGCAGAATATGCTGCCATTCGTAACCACCCCCTTCCCTCTGTAGACCTCTTCTTGTGGTTGTTGGGTATTCCCAAGCCAGGGCTGACTTCTGCGTGACTGCATGGGCATCTTTATGCAGTTTTCTTAGCAGAGATGCAGAAGTGGTTTGCCACTGCCTACTTTCAGGGAGAGGCTGGAGACTGATTTAGTAGCTCTCTGGTTTCAAGGTTGTTTACCACAGAGATATAGTCACTCCTCAGATCTCTTAGAAGGAGGATTTTAGGCTTTTGATTCTTGAAAATCATGATTTAATTGGTGAGGGAACTTCACGGAAGAATTATTTTGCCATACTGTGAAACAATATTTTGCTTGAGAAATCTCATGCTAAAAATACTTTGGGCAGAGGCGCTCAAAGCACAGCCCTTTAGATGTTACTGAACTACAGCCCTCATTATTTTCTGCCATTAGTCAAATTAATTGACAGCCGTGGAAGCTGTAGTTCAACACTACTTATCCATCCCTGGCAGGGAATGAATTCTGGAATGCCTTAGAATAAATTGGGATGAGTAAGGTTGTGTCCAGACTTAGGAAAACTGCATCACAGCTGACTCCCAATACTCGGCAGCAACAGTGCATTATGCTGCCACCACTTAGAATTTACCTGCTGCGGAACAATCAACACTCACTCTGCAGTATCAGGTAAATTCAAATGTTCCCACCAGTCCAGACAGGATGACGAGAACAGCAAACGAGAGCTGAACCTGCAGCTCCGCTCCCATTGGCTACCCCTTCCCATGTGACGTGCCCCCCACATAACTATCACAGCTTCCGGAGGAGGGAACTCCGGGTGGCTGCAGAAGTCTGGATGCCAGACCATGACGTTGCAGGTAAGCTGCAAATTTTTATATAACTGTGAATTTAATCTGCTAATTTGAAAGCTGCCTTAGTCATGTTACATCCCTACATCCAAAGTAAGATAATGTTGTGAGAAGAAACTGGGATTAAAAAGCAATTTGATTGCTACTTCCATCCAGGCAGAATCTGCTACCAAACAAGCAAGACCAGGGTCCTTTCTGCACTTGGGCTTATTCTGGAATATATCTCAGGGCAGGGGCCTGTTGTCCACAGGACTCATTTGGGGGCTGCTGTAGCCTGCACTAGCCTGTGGATAGCAGACCACTATTCCAGAATACATTCCAGAATAAAGCCAAGTGCAATTAGGCCCCAGATCTCCTCATTACGTCTTTTTCAAATGCATTAGTACCTTCTCCTTTTTTGTTTTACTATGGCAAATTAAAGTTTTAAAGCTATGCATCCAAAAAATACTCTGTACTGATAATAAATCCACCAGGGTAGGGAATGTGAAAACCAAGAAATGAAAGTCTGGCTACATGATAAATAAATCATGCATTAATTTGGCTTCCACTAATCTAGATCTTCTGCAAAGAAAAAAAAGCCTTATTACTCTTGCCTGACGAACAAAAGTCACTTGAAAGAGCTCAATGCTCAATCCATATTACCAAGCACTGATAAAATATTTTTCCATAATTAAGATTTTTTAAAAGTACATTTAGGTTTTTAAGGTTTTTTTAAAAAAACTACATCAGCAGTTCTGGATTTCAAAGTTGGCTCACACAAATTAGAACACCTACATACTTTTATTAATTCATCTGATTACTGCTACCTGCACTAAAACCTTGTGCTTTAGTACTAATGCCTTTACCCTGAGTCATCAGTTTCTAGTACTTATGCTGCTACTTTCCAGAAGGATTCTACACACTCAGCAGTAAGAAGTCTGCTTTGACCCAGGTTGGCCTTGTGGTTAGAGTGCCGAATTCATATCTTGTAGTCACTGGGTTTGATTCCACACTCCTCCATGAAGCCAGCTGGTAGACCTTGGACTAGTCACACAGCTCTCTTTCTGAGCACTCACAGCCCCACCTACATCGCAGGGTGTCTGTTCTGAGTAGAAGAACAGAAGGTTTGTCAGCTGTTGTGAGTCCCCTTAAGGGTGAGAAAAACAGATATAAAATCTTCCTCTTCCTCCCTGTGGATTTTTTGCACTTTAGCCAACTTTGCATCAAAACATACATGAAGAAGAAAGGGGGTGTGGACTCCAGCTTTGTGGCAGGACCCTGCTAAAATTTTGTCTGTATGGATCAACCACCTTTGCTATTTTCTGGTCAGCTCTAGGGCAAAAAAAAGTCACCCTTACCTTAACTCTTTCATTCATAAGGCTTTTTGAAGATGTAGCTTTAGATGTGTCTGCAGTATAAAGTGTGACCCAGTTTGGTCTAGTGGTTAGGGAGCCAGACTCTCATCTGGGAATACCAGGTTCGATTCCACCCTCCCCCATGAAGCCAGCTGGGTGACCCTGGGCTAGTCACAGCTCTCCTCTGAGCTCTCACAGCCCCACCTACCTCACAGGGTGTCTGTTGTGGGGAGAAGAACAGAAAAGCTTTGTCAGCTGTGTTGAGTCCCCTGAAATGGGTGAGAAAAGTGGGGTAGAAAAGCCAACTCTTCAACTCGTTAAGTTTAAAAAGCATCTTTGCTTCTTCAGAAGTTAACAAAGGAAACCCCCCCTCCCCTGAAGCAAAGTAGTTATACCGTATAAGAGGAAAAAGGGAGGGTTGTCTTCAATTTAAATGGTGTGATTCTTTTGGAAGCAAATACTTAGATTCAGCTAGTCTATCTGGATGACAGCCACCAGCCTGGGTAGCTTTGAGAAAGAGTTAGACAAAGTCACGGAGGACTACTCCATAATTGATACCTAGGTACTGCCCCCCAGGTTGGAAAGACAGGCAAGATGGCTCTGAAGACCATTTGCAGGGAACTGAGAGCAGGTGAAGATTTTGCCTTTGTCCACTGGTGGGCCACTGTGCGAGACAGGATGCTAGACCTGATCCAACAGGATTCCTCTTATGTTATTATGAAGCATAAAATAATAACTCAAATATATTTTAAAATCATCAGTTTTCTACAAAGTTTGGACCCTCCCTCCAAAATATTATCCACTGTGATTTACAGTGGGTGCCCCACTTAGGCAAGCAGAAGTAAGTAAGTGTAAGTAAGAGGAAGGAAGGAAGGAAGGAAATCTTGACATGTTGAAGGGAGAAATATGTCCAAGGAATGGTGTGATGTCAACAGCTAGTGTTTTTCCACTTCTTTCCCTCCCTGTCTCTCCTGGATACCTGAGCTCTGGCTTGCACATTAACACATCTTCTTAGTTCTTGTTTTGGCTACAGACCAAGGGATGAAAGTATGCATTCACTGTGGACACACCTCTCCCCTGAGTGTGTGTAGGCTTGGTCCTTCTTTTATTTCTTCTGGCCTTGTACCACTTGCTTCAAATGCAAGAGAGGAGTCAGGCGATTTATTTTTTTAAAAAAAGTTTACAGAGTGAAGTTGGAGCATGTCAACTTTGTGAAACCTACTGTGGACTGTGCCTCCTTCGACTAAGGGAGTAAAGCAGTATAGCCTAGCGATATTAGAGGAAATCAGGCTAGAACGGTGATGGCCAACCTACAACACGCGTGTCACAGGTGACACGCCAAGCCCTTTTAGGTGACATACCTGGTCACCCTGGCACCTGGGCATGTAGTGCTTGCTTGTTCTTGAAGTGTAAAAAATACCAACTTTCAATTGAAGATTTAGCAAATGTAAAGAATTATTCATTTTTGCTTTTAATAAAATACATATATCAAAAATATAACTTTCTTACTAGAGCTACAAATATCACAAAATTGTGGATATTTCTGGAAGTGACACAGCACCCGAGTTAAGCTAGGTTTTCTTGTGAATTTTGACACACCAAGCTCAAAAGGTTAGCCATCACTGGGCTAGAACGTAGTTCAGTGCTCCACTCTGCCATGAAAGCTCATTGGGTGACTTTGGACAGTCGCAACCTCTCAGCCTAACCAGCCTCACATGGTTCCTGTGGGGATAAAATGGAAGGGATGAGAACGGTGTGCACTGCTTTGGGTCCATTTGAGAAAATAAATAAAAAGGCATGTTTATCCATGTGTGGGGAGTGTGAGCAGCTCTGGGACAAGTCATGCTGTAAATCCTTTTGGCCTATCACCTATGCCTTGTAGCAGCAAGTTGGAAATCAGGTGGAGGTGTTTTATCTCTGACCCCTGAAATGGTTGCCCTGTTGATTCTGGCAGCCATTTGAGTTGTAAGAGCAGCCTAGGCTGACTTTGCTTAGCTTTTCCTGGTCAGCCGCATGCTGTCCACCTGGTGCCTACAGCAAGAATTCATTGGGAAGAGTGGGAGAAACAAGATTTGGTATCTGAAGCCCAACATATGCTTTGAGCTGCACACAACAGCTTCTTTTGCCAAGCTATTAGTAACACCTGTTATGCCCACTACTAGTACACATTAGTCACCTGCCAGCAATGAGACATCCCTTGAGCTTCCCTGCTTTGCTCTGCTCTTCTTTCTCCTCTCCGTTACCAATGAAGCATCTGTTCCCCATGCAAAAACAGATCATCTCCTTATGAAAGCAGAAAACATTTCATTTTTAGATAAAGAGAAATCTGCTGTAAATAATCATTAGGTGGTTGGTTTTATAAAAGGAAGAGGAGGAGGAGGAGAAAAAGGAAAAAAAATGACAACAACCAGATTGGCTTCCAAATCTTTCCAAAAAATAAAGTTTTTCTTTTGAGTTCAGGAATGTTCTTTTCCTTTCTTGGTTTTGGATTGGAGATAGCTTTAGGCATTTGTGGCTTTTCTCTGCATCAAATGAAGGTAGGTGGACCTTGAAATTTTGCATGGATTTTTGATGAGGGTTTAACTGCTTCAAAAGGCACAACCCTCGAGTGTGGGCTCACTGTGTGTGTGTGAGAGAGAGAGAGAGAGAAAGAGAAGAGAGAGAGAGAGAGAGAAAACTCTTATGTTCAAAACAATCCCATTTGATTAGGTTGCTCAATGAACTTCTTAAGTGAGCAGGAATTCTAGCCAGGGCATCTCTGATGACCATGTCTTTTGTCAAGCGCAAACTGTTCTTGAGGTAAAAAATGTCCAAAAATGATGGCTTATGTTCTTTAAAGACTAAGTTTGTGGGAAAGCAGCAGATGCCATTAGCAGATTGGAAACGTGGGCCTGAACTTAAGCAAAATGATAGAAAGCTATAGGGGATCCTTTTTAGAAAAAAAAAAATCTCTTTATTTTAAATAAAAAATTGAAACCTAAAAAAATAACCATCACTTGATTTTGGCTACAACTCCCCATCCTTAAGTAGTTCCATCTGTCTACCTGTCAAGGATTCTCTCACATTTTCGTAATTTAACAGCATCTATAGTAATTAAAAGAGCACATTGCTTTCATTAAATTTCCTTTCAATGGAAGTAATAGAAAACCTACCTGTACCTCCTTGATTATTTAACTCCAAGAAAAGGGTACAAGATAAAATATATTTTAAAAACCTACCGCACATTTATCCCTTCTGTAACACTATGGTTTGGCTCCAGCAACCCATTGTGTGGTCCTAAACGTGTTATGCAAGTAATTACTATGTTAGAAGACCCATACATTCCAGTATCCTAATGTAAGTAAATGGCACCATAGCCATTAATGGGTCCTTAATGGGTACTCTAGTGCTAAGTGGAAAAATACCCATTATGACATCTAGTTACCCAAAGGAAGTCAGTGACATGTGGAGGGAAGCCCCAGACTATCAGTGTTAGTCATGCAATAGGGGACACAGCCTACCTGCATGTGATTGGCTGTGTAGAGACACGGCCTAGCCCTTCAGTGTTTCTTCAGAGACCAAAACTTCTTACTGAAATTTTAGAGAATTGCATTGAAAAAGCAAAGTCAAATTTTACCAACAGTATAAAAACACTATAGGGAAATCATATTTTATTGATTCTGCAAAAGCAAAACTGTGTTACAGAGTGATTTAGTAACTAAAAACATGATACAAAGTTAAAAATATTAGGTTCCAGCACTAACACGTAGCTGAACTTTGAGTAACCAGGTGGGTTTTCCTCTGACGTAGTTAATAGCGGACATTTGAAGGCTTAGTTTTCAAACTATTTTCCAACAGTTCCTTGATGCTTGATTCCTTAATAATAACTTTGTAAACAGCACAACTTTTTCAAAGTAAAAGCTTTTTGTTCACTGAAAATGCCTGAGCTCTGTGTTTGTAAACAATTTTCAGGGAATAAAATGCAGCCCCACAGGGAAAAAAAGCCCCAAAAGGTAGAATATTTCAAACATGGTTTATTACTGTTAAAAACAAGAGTCAGCTTACATTTTTATGTAATGGTTCAGTGGTAGCATGCAGACTAGAGTCCAACGGATGGCTGCCCTCCATTTCATATCATTTTGATCTTTAATTGTTCCTCACGAGAAAGCCATGTTCTAATAAAAAGATCCGCCATTTTTCATCCATATACTTTAGGATTTTTGACAAGGGAGTCTTCCACAAAATGCTTCAAAGTGAATACTGGAAAACATCTTAGCAAAAAATATTTTGAAACACATAAAAAAAGCTTTCTTATTGTAATACATTATGCAATATTTTCCCAATTTAGTAGATCACAAGTATGCATGAAATAGCTATTCAGGTGCTCAGATGTTATTCTAAGGAGCTTTTTAAAATTGGCAACCAAATAAGGCAACTATGTAAAGTAAATTTAGCTCATCCATATGTCTTAGCTATTAAAAGTTTAGAAGGTGAATTTCATTCTGGAACAAGTCTACAGAGGACCCAGAATGAGAGGTAAACTAAGAGGTAAAAACCCCCAGCTTTTATCCTTCCCAGTTCTATGTTGAAATTAGAAACATTCATGTGAGATTAGAGATTAAGCGACTGTTTCCAGAATAAAATTCTATACACATCAGTCTATTTTTACAAAGAACAAGAATTTATTGGACCTCAAATAATTAAGATGCATATTGTGAATCGGTGCAGAGGTATAAGTTTAATGGAGAGGGAGTAGGAACTTAAAAGGTAAAGGAGCACCAGTAATGAAGAAGGAAACACAGGTAACACATAACCTAGAAAGACTTGCATTATTTTCATAAGGTGCAAAAATTATTTCAAGCATCTCCAGAAGTGACGATCACAAGGTGTAATTTGGATAGACCACTTTTCACGACATCACAACATGCTAATGATGTAGGTACAATTTGAACAAAGAAAATTCTTCAGTAGGAAATACCACTTTAAGGTAATTAAAGAACTTGTTCTGTTGTAATCACTTGGGATCTGTTTTGCTCAAATCAAACTGCATTCAATAAGAAGTAAATGGAAAATGTATAAGGCAACAAGTACTCAAGTTTAACTCCATCTCTGATTTTGCAACTGTTTTACTACAGAGATAGTTTGGGAGTAACATCAATATTTGAAACAGTCTATACTTCTACACATGCAAGATACAGATGGATAAGAAATTCAGTTTTGGAGTGTAGTATTGACCTAAAGCGGTCAACAAATTACTGTTGCATACTAGCAATGAGAAAGAGAAAGCAAACAGAACTATTAAAGGGAATTACAGTTTAAAGATCTCTGTAACCAGCTGCAGATCCTTTTCTTTTTAAGCAAACTTTTGGATGCCATCCTGAGAATTCAGAAGGAAGTGGTGTGTGTTTGCATAAGACGTAAATCCCATTCAAGTACTTGTTGGCTGGTGATGTCACTGAAGGGGGGGGGCTGAGCAAATTAGTGAAAGTTACTTGTGCCAGAGGTTTGCTAGTGCAAGTTCACCACCAACAGTAGCTACTTGTTCCAATTGAGAATATGCTGGGTATGATGCCACACGCTGGTGCCAAGGCTGCTGCCTAGAGCAACTGTTGTGGAGGAATTCGTAAAATTCTATATGTGGGCTGTCCTCTAATATCTACAGAATATGAAACTCTGTACTAGATTTCCCTTTGGTGTTCTGTTTAGCTAACCATCCCCTGATCATTTTGGCAAAGAAGATTTAAGAAAACACCCTGATTTATCCTCATGTATTTATACACATTCACATTAGGTATGAACACAACAAACATATAAGGTTCAAACTTAATTAACATAAGCACACCCTTTTCAACTTAGATTTTACTGACTGAAGACTCAGGCTGTGTTTACATGTAGCAAAAAGCGGTTCCAAAATGCCTCAGAGACTGCAGCACGTGGACCTTGAGTAGTCATCCCATCTCTAAACCACCTTTTCTTGTCTAGAATATTCATGATAGCAGAGAGGGTCAGACTGGTGTGTACATGATCCCACCTGCCAACTGTCTTTAAGCTGCCTCAGATATGCTCTTTTATTTATTTATTTAATATTTTTATCTTGCCCTATACCTGGAGATCTCTGGGCAGGTATCAACATCTAAAATCAAACATCACTTAAAACCATAACAGCATCTGCCAGTGAGGAGAAAAGCGTGTCCCCATTTAGCCAAAAGCCAGGACAAAGAGGTGTGTCTTCACTGCCGCCCTAAATGTGTACAATGAAGGTGATAGACGCACTTCAACAGGGAGACTATTTCATAGCCTAGGGGCCATCACTGGGAAGGCCCTCTCCCAGGTGCCCAACCCTTTTGCTGCTGAGGGTGGTGGGACAACCAGGAGGGCTTCCCCTCCAGATCTTAAGACACGGGCAGGTCGATATGGGAGTAGACGTTCCTTCAGATATTTGGGTCCCAAGTCATTTAGGGCCTTAGAAGTTAAAGTTAACACCTTGAATTGGGCTCTGTAGTGTATTGGCAGCCACTGCGACTCTTTTAAGACTGGTGTGATGTGCATCTGGCCAGCTGCCCCAGTCAGCAATTAGCTGCTGCATTTTGCCCTAGCTTCAGCTTCCGAACCATCTTCAAGGACAGCGCCATGTAGAGTGCATTACAATAGTCTAGTCTGGAGGTTACCAGAGCAGAGGGTGTGTGTACTTATAAGTACTTATAGAAGTACTTACTGTGAAAATGTAGAAAGTTATGCATGATCTTTGTCTGGTTCATATACAGGACTTTAAACTCAAAATACTGAGACTCACTAATATATTTATATGTTTAAACAACATAGTTTAAATATATTGCATGCCTTCCATGGTACTCAGATTGCTTGTACAGCAACATATTTCATGGATATTTCAAAATAGTTTTTTTGGTATGAAATATACAAAATAGATTTAATGCATTTTTCTGCAACTTAGAAATACACAGCAAAAAATTACTGTGGTGTGTGTTTTCTTTAGCAACAATTTTATTGTATTTGAGACTTTAGCCAAATGCTTTTTAAAAAAATTTTACAACCTGCTCTCATTTCATTAATCATGCTTATGCAGTTATGCAGTTATAATTCATACCTGGCAAGAATTTTCCTTGTAATTTAGCCATGCTGATAGATGGCACTGGTACCAACTTTAACCAGGATTAACAGTAACTTGGTTTTCTGTTTTTATGCATTATCTTTTGAGTATATAGACTGGTTTTTACCTTTCATTTGATTTTATCAATATATTGTGATTTTAAATAATTTTTATGTAATTTTATGTACTTTTAAATGTTTGTTGATTCTGATCTGTGACCGTACTAAACATATAGTACCTTGCTTTTGCCCTTAAACAAAGTGCTAAGCCAACTAAACATTCAACTGCTGGAATGTTTATCAGAATGTAGGACATTCTTCTTCCAGATGAAGAAGTTAAGTACAGAGAGCAGCACTTGTCTTAGAATCCCACTGAAAGCCACAGGCAACCATCCTGTTACCTTGTCACTTTTCTTGTATTGCACTGTCATGGTAACAGGACCCTTAACACTGAAGGAAGCAGGAACGGAAAACATGGCAACTTATGCCTGGTAACTGCACAGATGCCATGGAGTTGTATGAAGGAAAAAGCAGGATCAGTGCATGCTGCTCAGTCCCATACGATGCTACCTTCCTCCACCCTACAACTGTAATGAGGCAGAGAAGCAGTCTTGGGGAGGGGGCATATTAATCATAACTAAAATATAGACTTCCAGTATATTGCATATTTCAAAATGATCTCATTTTTTTAAAAAAAAGTTTTTCAGGAAGTGAGTTACCCCATAAAACTTCACTACACTGAAGGCTGTTGAAAGTATTCATACCCAAGAAGTGGGTAGTAAGATGCGCAGCACCACTGGATTCTCTAACTGCCACTTAAGAAGTCCATATTCTTAATTGTCCTACATTGATACAGGTAGGATAACTTTGTGCCCGGTCAAGTGAAAACATCCATGTATTTCTGATAATATTCTATACCAGTGGTTCTCAACCTTCCTAATGCCGCGACCCCTTAATGG